>JAOVVI020010322.1:0-13135 GCA_028571085.2 Nepenthes alata
GGTTTATGATTTATCTAACTCACACATCCATCGACAAATTAGATTGTTATGCCAACCCATGAAAGTCATATGTCGTTTGAGGATGAGATTAACAAGAAAGAATTAAAAGTTTAAAGAGGGTGAATAGTATAATTTACATAATAAAATCTATCTGATAGGTCCATAATAGCAAAATAAACATAGAAGAATCTACATATCAGTAAATAGATTATCAAAACGGTGCAGGCTGTTACGAAATCTGTGCCAATGAAGATAAGCCGAAACCTGTATTATCAAAGAAAATATATTGACAAACTATCAGCCCAAATACCCATCTGACTAGGATAAGTAAATGGATTGTTGAATAATCAGTTAATGAAACCATCATATTATGGTAGTCATATTGCCCAAAGACAGCTGGTAAAAGAACAGGTAGATTTTTAGAAAACTAGCTTAGAAAATTTGTTCTATACATGATAGGTAAACTGCCAGAAAATATGTGATAGAACACTGGTCAGACTAAAAAATATTATTACGTAAAGGAAGACAGACGTGAAAAGCGAAGCGGCTACCATTGACAAAAGTGAATGGTATCAATGTTAGCTAATAAGTTAAGTCAATAATCTACTAGACACATCATTCAATAGCGTAATAGTTATACTGAGGTAGCACGTTAAGTTTACATAGTTGATATTGTGTGTTTTTTTATTCGATATAAGTTTATAGATCTTCTATGTGTTTACTAAATTCTTGTACTTTAAACTAAAAAGGATTGAACATGCCCAAAGTTGTGATCCTCGATCTCTTTATATAGTTCAAGCATGTATATAATTGGGCGATAAAATTTAATGCACCACGATGCATACTTAAGAAAATATTGACGACAACAATAGCTTTTTTCAGAAAAAAAAAATGACGCATGTAACAAATTACATTTTCTTGAAGCTTTTCTCAGTTCATTTATGTCATTTACAGGTAAATTATGCTCATAATTTTACCTGATTATGTATCGTGTGTTCGTCTTTTTTCAGTCATATAGTCCGACCAAAACACTCTGAACACATCCCTTGACAATCTACCAACTCAGAGTATCATATTTGATTGTCTTGGTCCGGCATGACTTCAAAAGTTTTTATTATACATCACGGTTACTTTTTCTAGCCTAATTGAGTTATATTTGGGCATTTTCCTTTCACACCATCAAATAAAAATGGATATAAAATTTAAATAGGAGTGACCCGCCTCGACCTATATTGTGAAATAATTAATATAAATAATTTTATAAATAATAAGTTTATATATATATATTTGCTCATTACCATATGATAATAATAATATTAATTGGAATACATACATTATTATAGCTATGTGGCCCACTTGATTTAGTAGTTTAATAATGAATTAGAAGACTTTTTACTCGGATCTATCAAAGATAATCGCGAGCCAGAGAGGTTGGCCATCACACAAATTAACGTAACCATATAATTAATTCTTAAGACTGCATCCATGTGTTGGTGTTTTGAGCAGTACTACTGGTATGTTTGATTATTAAAATATAATAAGATTAAGATAAAATAGTTATTTTTATGGAATAAAATATGATGAAAATAGAATTGAGAATTATATTTGATGCGTACCTAGATCCGATTTCGAACAGATTCGGATTCGTCTGGATTGTTGAATATACTCCGTTCATTGAATGTGAATCCTGCATACCACTGAAACGAACAATAGAAAATAGGATGAGAATAGAATTAAGAATTATTATTTATATATTTTGTTACTTATTTAAAATAATTATAAATAAGTTAATAATTAACTTTCTAATATTTAGTATATAATAATAGTAACTGAAATAATTTATAATTTTTAAAAATGGTATGATATTGAAAATACTAGGGATAAAATGATAATATTTATTTTTTGAATACAAAAAATAAATAATACGAAAAAAAATATTATTTTTTATTTTTTTATTCGAAGGAATATTTTTTCATTCAAAAATAATAATTTTTTATAATAAAATAATTAAAAGTATGAATAAAATATTTTATTAGTAATAAAGTGAGAATAAAATTTTTATTTCTACTAACTAAATATAGCAATATATTAAATAAATGAGACAATAAGAAAAATTAGAAAATAATATAATTTTTTTAAAAAAAAATTTGTACGCCGTTGAACCAAAATCTTTACACAGTAGAGTCAACTTGATGTAAGATTTGAATTTGAACATCTTCACAAAAATCCAAACAATGGGTAACTGAAATAATGTTTACTCAGAGCGGGAGCAAGATGCCGTGGGACCGAAATTTGAATATTTTTCTTTGATCTTAGGCACTATAAATAATAATAATAAAAAAGAGTCCGAATGTTATTTTCGAAGAAACCCATATAATGTTTGATGCGTTCCTGAGTTTGGTTTCTTGTGTGGATTAGGGGGAGTATTCAGATTTTTCGTTTAGGTCAGATCGTAAATGGGTTCGATCTCCACGTCTATCAACCTGAACCCTACGCACCATAAACTACAAATAAGAGATCAGAGAATGATGAAAAGTTATCATACTGTAAACACTCCGATATTCGAGTCAGAAAATTTTTTTCGAGAATAAACAATATACGCATACGTGATGAAAATATATGAATGCTTGGATGAGAGGAGTACGTGGGATGCTGGAAGGAGGATTGTGCACTCTTTGATGCACTATTATGAGTGGCTCACTATTGTTGCCGTAGGGAGGCAGTGGTTTGAGGGAAGAGAGTTGATTTTTTCTCCTCATTAAGTTGAGCACTGGGTACAATGATCAAATTCTTAATTTCACGTTACTGCTTAGGCTATTTTGTGAAGTTGGAATTCTCCCCTCTCAACTGATGGAGATGGTATTTGTAGGTTCATTTAGGGAGGCTTTTGGAAGTCGGGATATTCGACAAGTGATTTGTCGGGATTCGCCGGTCGCTATGCGCTGGCGGTGGTTAGTGGTGCCAGTTGTTACCTTGTGGAGGTGAGGAGACCATTGTCGGGCGTGGCTAACGCAGGCTTATTAGACTTGGTTTGGATTGGCTGAGCGGTTGCTCGAGTAGTGGGTGCTGTGGCTTGTTAGCGTTAACCTTATCTTCCATTGGCTGACATTTTTTGAGCTGATACCTCCTGCGCCGGCAGCCTATGGTCGCCTCTATAAGGGCATGAGCGACATTGATTGGTTGCGCGTTTGAGGCATCTAATGGGCCTTGTTTTTTAGTCTATTGGGACATCGTTGCTGGGCTGGCCCATCTGATGATCGGACCCATCTTCTTCTAGTTGAGCTTCGTTAGTTCTGGCCCAAATTTATATTAGACCCATCAATATCTAAATCAGTGTATATTCAAATTGAATAAACAGGGTTATCAATTTACATACTCATAATAAAAAAATATATATAAAAATATCATATTAGGTTACGATGGAGAGGCTGAACTCAAAAGAAAAGATCAATAAAAAATGGTAGGTTCGATGTAGAAATATATCTGATGACTGATTTTATTATTTTTCTGATAAAAAATAGTAGGCTCTGGATTTTATTATTTTTGAATATAAATAACTTATCCTTATAAGTATAATAAAATTACAAATTAAATGAATGCTTTTAAAGTGAATATTTACCTTAAAACTTGTAAAATTATGATAATAATTTAACAAATTTTATTTGCTTAATAATAACAATATTATTATTTATTACTTTTATAAAATCATGCCTTTTAATTTTATCATGAACAAAACCTACCCATATATGAAAGTGAAACTAAATTGATTTTAAATATTTTTAAAAAATTAAATCAAAAAATTAAAAATTAAAATTTCATTATTAGTTCTGCTTATATACTATAAAAAAATAAAAATAATATACATGGTAAAAAAAAATCATAGTGAAATGGGGTAATATTATAATTTCTTAAAATTGTAATATTTTTTTTATTTTTTGGGGGAAATTAAAATTCTAATGTCACCCTTTTATATTTTCGTTACAAAATAAAAACAAAAACAAAAGACCACAAACTAGACGACGCCGTTTTGTACAGGCTCAACTTCTCCCAAATTAAATCTCGCTTTCGCCGGAAAGGCGCAAAGCGAACTTGAAACGGAGGAATTCTCTCTCTCTCTCCCTGCAAATTCCCTCCGTTGTACGGCTAGCTTCAAACGTCTGAAGAGAAATCGGAGGTTAGGAGTGTATTGATCGCTGTCGGAAAATTTTCCTTGCTCGTAGGAATTAGAAATGGAGATTGTAGGTGGTCCGATCAGTTCGTGTTCAAAGGAGCAGCAGAAAGTCTATCAGCAGTGGTTCGTCGTCGCCGATTCAGGTCATACTTTCTCTCTCATTGGAACTGTTTGCTTACATAAATGATTTGCTCAGCTATGTGTTTGATTTCGTTGTTTCTGTAGATGGAGATGGTCGAATGACTGGAAATGATGCTACAAAGTTCTTTGCCCTGTCGAACCTTTCTCGATCTGAACTCAAACAGGTAATACCGCTCTCTTATAAGGGTTTCATCTAATTAATTTCTATCCATTTAATTTGTGTAGTTGAGATTACAGATGGCGTAGGTCCAGCGGGTTGTAAGGAGTTTCGCGTTAAAGTTAAATTGTTATTAAAATCAGTTCTATGTAACGGAACGTGACAGAAATGAACAATAAGGGAAAGAAAAAGGAAAATTTTCTCAAAAGTCAGGTAAGCTGTAATCAATTTCCCTTTTGGCCCCGGCTTTCCTGTATCAAACCCGGCATCGTGATTTCATTTTTGTCTAAATTATGGAGTATATGGTATTTAGTTAGCCACCCCTTTTATGAGTCTTAAATCGTCAAATGAGTCCAAATTCTGTATTTCCATGAGGGCAAAGTTGTATAAATATCTTCATTGCAAGACGGTAGCTAACGAGTGCTCGTCTTCAAAATTGTTACATTTTTTGGTACAGTAGGAGCATATTCTATAATTAGGAATTATTACTCGGATTGTTTATGGAAACAAAAATCTTCGTTTTGATGAAATTATTGCTCAGATTGTTCTGAAGCAAATTTTTTCTTTTTGTTGGAGAATATTCTATGAATATTTTCAGAATATTTTTCATGTAAGGCATTGAATTTTGACTGGCATATGAATTATGCATTTGTTTTGTGAGATTGTATTTTTTCTTTGTAACGGAGTATTCTCTTCTCAAGAAACGGGAATATTCTGGCATTAGTTAGTTGTCCAGAGCAGTTGACCTTGTTTGAGTGTGCTCTTTGGAACTTGGAAGGGTTGGGAGGAAAGGAAATTAAAATTGTTGAAATCACAATGATTTCCCTGCTAGTTTTTCATTACTTTTTGTGTTTCTCTTCCCCAATCCTCTTCTGTGGTTCTTAATGGTGCATTCGGTTGCATTTAATGGACAAGATAAACTGAAAACACTTACTGTGTTGTTCACAGGGCATGATAAATTGAAAACATTGTCTTTGATGTTCATAGGGCTATTAGTTATGGAAATTGTTCATAATGTATTACTTATTCCTAGACCTTTAGTCGTCCTTGCTTGAGATTTCCAAAGTTCAAATATAATTTGTATACTTGGGAAATTTTCCTTGTGCAAATTTATAGAGGTGTTTGACTAGCCTTTTAAAGTCATTGTGCAATTATACCTGGATTTGAGTGTGCAAGCTTTAGGTACTTGTTTGGAGCTAAATTGCCCGGTAAGTATTTTTGATAGGTGATTTACTGCCCTCAATTGTGCCACATTATTTTATGGCTCCATTACTTGTGCAAATTTTGTACCTTTAGAATTTGTTGTGACTTTTTGGAGTATATTTTGTTGAAACTAATGAGATTTTATTCTGCTAAAGGTTTGGGCTCTTGCAGATTCCAAAAGACAAGGAATCCTAGGTTTTAAGGAGTTCATTACTGCAATGCAGGTTTTATGTTTAAATATTTCTTGCTGTCTATTGGGGCTATAGACTGTATCTTTGGCAAATATCATGGCCTAGCGCTATGTATTATGACTGGCCTTATTCTTCTTATAATGTTATTTGTTTCTACAGCTGGTTTCTTTGGCTCAAGCTGGTCATGAATTGACCCCTGATTTGCTGAACAATGCAGGCAAGTGATTTTTCAGTTTCCTATTTGTGGGTTACTAGCCCTTCCAGCAGGATGCATAAATGGACAATATTTTAGGTCGTTTCTCCACCAATAAGTTTTGCTTATTTATCATGCACTGTATATTGCATTTTTAGAAATTTTGCATGGTAGCCATTTTCAACAAAGATCAGGAGGAGTTCTACTCCCCATAATAAGTTGTCTTCTGTCTGGTTGTGTGTGTACAACTTTGATGTCACTAGGTTCTGCAGATAATTAGGTAACATATGTCTTTTATTATTATTTTACTAGTTGCTTGCCATTATATGACAGCTAACGTTGAGGAGATTAAACCTCCGGTGATGGAAGGGCTTGATGCTTTGTTAGCAGTGAGTATTCTCTTTTGGAAACAATCATGACTTTGTGGCTGATTCATTTTCTTAACTGTTCTGTTTTTTGTATTTCTATTTGTTGCAGAAGAAGAAGGTTTTAACAACTTATGTGGATGCTGAAGAAAATGGTATGGAATCCTACAGTCTAGGAGTTGAAACTAGGAAGAAACAATGTTGATACATTAGGTTACTAGTTGCTGACTTTTACCACTGAAGGTGTAGGTACTTTCCGAGCACAATTATCACCATCGGCAGACTGGTTTACTTCAAAATCTTCAAAAAAGGTAATTGATATTGCCATTGTATTTTTGAATAATCCTTCTTATATTATAGACAATTTATCCATTGCTTCTTCATGTTCGCCTATTTTCCTCCTGTTTTCGTCTTTTCTCCCAGAATTACTCTGCATGACTAAATATCTTCACTTTATTGCCATTGTCGTAGCAGTTGTCATTGGATATTGGCGTCATTATTATTTTGTTATTGTGGGACTTGCTTTTTAAGATGGATCTCATCCACCTTTTATCTGTTTGGTAATATATCCATTATAACACAGTTCAGTTTCCGTGTTCTCCCATAGCTGAAATTATATATAACATCTCCTCTGTGAATTATGGGAGGCCAGGTTTCCTCCCTGGTTGCTCATAAGGGAAAGAAACTTTAGAAAGAACATGTGATCTCCAAGTAGTCTTCCAAATAAAACTAGTCCCAGGTTTTCTGCACAAATGTTTGCAATACTCAGCTGCCAAAAACTGCCGATCGTTTTGTGACTTCTATCCCACACAATCTTCTACCCTTTTCTTTAGAACTCATTTGTCCAGTAGCCAGAAGTAAAGCCTTCAATTGATCCGTTGCAGTTGTACCCCATTCTGGATCAGCCTGGGACACTACAGTATTCAAGTTTTTCATCTTAACAAATCTTTTTCCCTTCATCTGTTGTCTTGTCTATGTTGGTTGCTTCTTGTTATTGGAAATAACATTAATTTCTTGGGATATGCCAAGAAACAATTGTTAGGTTAATTTCTGGCTCCGTGTGGTTTTTAATTCTAAATTTTTTCCTCAATTTGCAGGTATCTCTTGGTGCTGCCATTTCCATAATTGATGGGTTGAAGATATTACACGTTGAAAAGCTAAAGCCATTGGAGACTAATTTCTTGTGATATACCAATAAAACAATTATTAGGTTAATTTTTGGGTCTTATGTGGTCTTTCTAATTCTACCTATCACCTCAATGTTCAGGTATCTCTTAGTGCTGTCACTTCCATAATTGATGGGTTGAAGAGATTATACATTGAAAAGCTTAAGCCATTGGAGGCTACCTACCTCTTTCATAATTTTTCGTCACCTGCACTGGTGAGTTGGCTGATCATACATCCTGATGAAATTGAAAACTATTATTCTTCTTTATTTCATATGATTTTCTGACCTTTGATAGTGAGTTTGGCAGAAAAAAAATGTGCCTTTTGTCTTAGTATATTGGAATGATACTTTGTTTTTGATATATTCATTTTGTAGACAAACAGTGATTTTGATGCCAAACCCATGGTAATGCTCTTGGGGCAGTACTCAACTGGCAAAACCACTTTTATAAAACATTTGCTTAAATGTGAATATCCAGGTTAGTTTAGTTCCTGTAACATTTCTTCTTTCTCCAATTACTTTGGAGTAATGATCGTATTCTTCTATCAATGTTTGCTTGATATTTCTCTGCCTTCAACAGGAGCTCACATTGGGCCGGAGCCTACGACTGATCGTTTTGTTGTTGTCATGGTATGTTAGCTAGGTCTTATTCTTGAATCAAGTTTCATACTGTTTGATGAGATTCTATTATTCTAGCCACTTGACATTTTTTATCAAGTAAAGTGGTCATATATTCATGTTAAATTTTTGGATACATTCTTTTATTTCTTTTGTTCTTATAAGCCCCTCCTCACCAAAATAAGAAAGGAAAAGAAAAATCCTACACAATCCCCTCTTCTCACTCATACAAACACCAGTAAAAGTTTTGGAATGGTAGATGAATTACTGCGAAACATTTTTATTTGAATTTCTAAAACACTGTTTTTTGTGCCATTGATCAGTCATATATGTTTTCTATTCCATAAGCAATTTTTTGACATGTCAAAAGCATTTTCCTTCTCTTTTTTCCTTTACCTGCTTAGATTTGATTCTTCTTGTTTATTATGTTCCTTCCGAACTAGACTGTAGCTTCCATGCGGGGTAAATATAGGTAGCCCAGTTTAGCTGTACGTTTGGCGGTCATTATGATTCTTTTTTAATAGGGCCATAATGTGTTAGAATTTTCAATTATCTTTTAGAGTCTATGGAATGCTATTTGCTCGACCAGTTTGACCTTGTTTAAGGGGATTTAATAATCATTGGCTCTTTGTAACTCTTATTTACTTTGGTTACCTCTCCTGGCTACTTTTCCCTTTATAATTGTGGTGAAATACCTTTTGCATTCAATAACTCTTTGTTATCATTTGCTTTAGTCGGGACCTGATGAAAGGAGTATTCCTGGGAATACTATTGCTGTTCAAGCAGACATGCCATTCAAAGGTCTCACAAATTTTGGAGGAGCATTCTTATCAAAATTCCAATGCTCACAAATGCCACATCCTGTGAGTTACCTTATATGCTGTTGGAGTTCTTGCGAGCTTATGGTTTTCTTGTTACTAATTTCCAGAAGCTGATTTCTTCCAATCTGTGCAGTTGTTAGAGCATATTACCTTTGTTGACACTCCCGGTGTCCTGTCTGGAGAAAAACAAAGAACTCAGAGAAGCTATGACTTCACTGGTGTTATATCATGGTTTGCAGCAAAATGTGACCTCATTCTTCTCTTGTTCGATCCCCACAAACTAGACATTAGTGATGAATTTAAGCGTGTAATTTCATCTCTACGCGGTCATGATGACAAGATACGTGTTGTTTTAAATAAAGCAGATCAAATTGATACCCAACAAGTAAGGCTGAAAGCTATTTTCATTCCTTGCAATTTTGTATAACATTTTTACTGAAATTAATCCATTTACATGTGGCATGTATAGCTGATGAGAGTCTATGGGGCATTAATGTGGTCACTTGGGAAGGTCCTAAATACCCCAGAGGTCGTTCGTGTCTACATTGGGTATGTAAGATTCTTAGCTTCTATCATTAATGAATGTAATGGAACTTAAGACAAAAATATAATTCAATAAGCAAAAGATTTTGGTGTTCTTTTGTGCATCTTGTCACGCAACATCAACACAGTATTGAGATTTTATAGGTTCTTGAAGCAACAGATGCTTCTCGAAATGATGCCAGTTGTAATAGCTTGACATTGATGGTCCAGGTAGGCTGTCAGACCCCACTGCTTCTGGCAACATCTAAATAGACATCAAAGCCTAAAAGGGGTAATTTGAACAACAACAATAAATTTTTAAGTTTTACAAAGTGAGGTTAGTTATATGAATTTGTTTTTGCAATTCTACTTGATTTTGTGCAATATCCTTTAAGAATAAAAACAATTTTAAATTATTTTGTTATCACCTCGCACCAAGCTTTCCTTGGTCTACCTTTTATTTTCTTTGAATCACAATTAACTCATTTTTCCTCACAGAGTTACAGGTGATTTCTTTCGTTTATATTTGAAGTATCTGAACCAACTTAAGCGTTATTTTTTCATTTTATCTTCTACAGGTTTGATGTCTAAAATGTTTATGGATACCGTCATTCGTTATTATACTTTTTAGTATGACTCCGCACATTAGTTTTAGCATTCTCATCTCTACAACGTATACTTTTTGTACTTGTTATTTGATTGTTCACTTTTTTTATCCATAAAATAAAGAGGGTCTGATGGCCCTCTTAGGAAAATTTTCTTTCACTTTTAGATGAATATTTTGACCAGAAAACATACACGAAAGGGCAATATTTTCAGTTCAATCTGCTCTAAATTAAAAGCAGCTTTGCTGGGTTGTTGTTGAATTAAACAGGAAAGCCTTTGCAGAAATCTTGGATCTTAATTTTCATTCCAGCATATATTATTAAGGCTGATTTGGTTTTGATTTTTTATTCTTTTCTCACCCTGTTGTAGCTCATTTAATGACAAGCCGATAAATGAGGTAGTTGGTCCTACCGGGAAGGATCTTTTTGAGAAAGAGCAGAATGACCTCCTTGCTGACCTGAAGGATATTCCTAAGAAGGCTTGCGATAGACGAGTACACCCATCAATTCTTCATATATGCTTTTCGTATTCCTTTTCTCTGCTTTTTGAAGCTAACTGTATTTGTAAATCATGCAGATCAATGAATTTGTAAAACGTGCAAGAGCTGCCAAGATTCATGCTTACATTATTAGTCATCTCAAAAAGGAAATGCCTGCTATGATGGGAAAGAGTAAAGCTCAACAACGGCTAATTGATAATCTTGAGGATGAGTTTGTAAAGGTCTCTCCATCCTACCCTCTCTGCCTTCTGTTTGCTTCGATCTTATAGAGAGTTGGCCATTAGAGGGTATCTATCACCAATCACTCGCTTTCAGCTTCTCTAGAAGCCGAAATGAGCTTTTTGAATATGCGGCTTCTTTGAGCAATTATCTGCCTCTCTATAATGATTAAACTTGACTTCCACTGAGTAAAAAAATGTACTTTTCTTCCTTTTTAATGCCGGGGAAGTGTTGGGAATTAGGGTGGCTATCCATACCAATGATTTTCAGATTCTCTAGAGCTAAAATGAGCTTTTTAAAGGCGTTTCATTGAATCTCTGATTCGGGTTTCTTTGAACATTTTATTAGCCAATCTCTGGTTATTAAACTCTTTGCATTACAAAAAGGGCGTCTTTTGTCTTCTCTAGAATCAAAGACGTGCTTTTTAATAACTTTTCATCGAATCTCTGATTCTGAGCTCCTTTGGACAATTTATCCAGGAAGCCTAGGAAAAGTTGAAGCTAAAATGAGCTTTTTAAAGGCATTACATTGAATCTCCGATTTTGAGCTTCTTTGGACAATTACTCCAAAAAGCCTTGGAAAAGTTGAGGCTGAAATGAATGACTTTAAGCTTCTCTAGAAGCCAAATAGAGCTTTTTGCAGGCTTTACATTGGATCTCTGATTTTGATTTTTCTTTGATCAAGTCATCCAAGAAGCCGGAATTATTTCAACAATAATGTCCATCCACTAAGATTAAACTCCCCTTCGCTATACAGAAAAAGAGTAATGTTTTACGACCACATACAAATAGTAGTACTTGTGCAAAGGCCGAGCTGGTTTCTATATTCTTCCTCGTCTTTGATGAAACAGGTCCAAAAGGAGTTCCATCTACCGGCAGGCGATTTTCCATACGTCGAGCACTTTCGAGAAGCCCTGGCTGGTTTTAGCATAGACAAGTTTGAGAAACAGAAGCCCAAGATGATTCAAGCTGTTGATGACATGCTTGCTTATGACATCCCAGAGCTGTTGAACAAGTTCAGAAATCCGTACGACTGAAATTAGAATTCATGATGCAGGCAAGTTCCTCTTATCATAGCTTATCATATATACTTTAGAATTCAATATTTCGATGTCTCAAATAGCCTGTGAAGGGTAGCCGTACTCGATCGAAGTTGTGGGTTTGATCTTTAATGGCTTACGGTTTCAGTACCCGAATTTATCCGGTGCGTGGTTCTTACAGGTGGAGATGGGAGGTTTCTCGTCGTTTAGAAAGAGACAAGGGAAAAAGAAAATTTGAGACGGTGATGCTACCTTGCTTAATTCTATTGCCAAATATAATTGAAAACGGTATATAATAGATTTAAAATGATCTGATCTTTATCTGAATCAAGTAAATAACAAGAGTTTCGTGCACCGTACTGTCATTTTATCGCCACATCTTATGCTGTATTATTTGGGTCCTTAGAAGATTGACGAATGTTGAGAGAAATTTGTGTAACGGATTCCCTGAAGATGCAAATCTGACATTTATGCTTTCTCTGTATCGATCGTATCATATGATTTTTTATTTATGAAGTAGAATGAAATGACTCTGAGGGGTATATTTGCTGATATATCATCGATACAACAGGATCGTGATTCTTGTTGCAGTATCGATGGGCCCAATATTGACATATATTGTCGACGAATAAAATAATTTTTTTTTTGAATTTTGTCATTATCATAATAATATTTTAGTTTTGAATTACTTTATATTTTATCTTTTGAAAATTCATAAATATGGAAACATCATGTTATAAGCTTTATGAAGATTAGTAAATAACTAATAATACTCAAAGGTTTGATTTAATTTTTTAAATTAATTTTATCTGTATTTTCATTTACACTGCCACTGCTGTTTAAGATGGATGTGCACTGTGATCGAATTAGGGGCAATCTATTGTCCCCTCCAACCATTGTGTGATAGACACGTAATGGCTTTTAGATTTAAGATTTTTTTAATATTTAGAAAAAAACTAAAAAAATACTGGTGTATAATAAATGGGCTGGTCCAATAGTCAAAGGTGGCCTAGATTCAACGTTGGGCGGTCAACGTTGGCCCAACAGGAAATGAGGGCCGAATTCCTGAAAGGTTCAAACACCCGTCAGACGGTCAATGCTAGCGTTGACTGACTGAGGCACTGGCGGGCGGCTTACCCGCGTTCAGGATGGTCAACCTGTGCGTTGACTAGAATCACTGTGGTAACATGCTCAGAATCAAAAGGTTTTTCACGGGTTTGGC
>JAOVVI020010323.1:0-13135 GCA_028571085.2 Nepenthes alata
TGATTAGCCCCATCATCAACTTTTTCAACCTGCAAGTGTGTCTCAAGTCCGCTAATCTAAAGGGGTTAGTAAAAAAATAAAAATAAAAGTAAACTAATTGCTCAATAAGTTATATAATTTACATAAGTAATATATAATTTATCTTAAAACTCTATTTGAAGGAACATGATTAAAATTTAAAAGCAAAATCATAAGATTTTCATAACAATCATACATAATTTTAAATTAATAACTCAATTTCTTATACTAATATTTTATGGACCAAGGGCCAATAAGATATTATTGATAAAATGAATGATTAAAATACAGGTTATATTTATTTTTATATAATCGAAGGCCTTGCACTATTATTCAAGACCCGTAAGTGGGCCGTCATATATATAACTCTATAGATGTGATCAAATATCGCTTTTATCTTACAAATGATAGGTTTAAATATCAATTATTATTATAATATATTAAGACATGTCATAATATTTTACTATTAATTTCTTACAATGATCTGATGTATAACGAATGAAAAACTCATACTAACACAAATATGCCTTTATATTATCACATTCAAGAGAAAATATTTCTAATTCTTTCATAAATTGTAAAATTGTTAACCAAATTAATTCAAATACATGCCATACAATACTTTACATTTCTACAAAAATTTAAACTTGTTCATTTTAAAATATACAAAAGTTACATTATGAATTTCTTCAATATATATGCTGATTTTAACAAGAAATGATAAAAAAAATAGTAGAAATTTTTTAGTTTTAACATTTTAGTTTAATTGACAAACATGTATGGGAAAATTATAGTAAATTCAAAAAATATAAGGCATATACTTGAGAATTTAGAGTATACTGAACATTATGTATGAAATATATTACATATGCGAACATTAAATATGAATTTCAGCACATACATAAATATAAATGTAGAGAAATAGTTTGACAACATAATATATATGAATTAAGAATATAAACTCCATAAAAATTATAAAGAATGAGAGTGATAGTTCATTCATGTAAAGTATAAACATTTTAATTACGAAAATTTGATATGAATGACATTTGAAACAAAAAATACTCGGTAGGATGAAAACAATCGACAATAAAGAAAAGAGGTTTAAGGTGCACTTACCTTAACTTTAAATTTGCCAAAATCATCATTGGATTCATTTCAAATGACATTCTCTAGCTTTTTCTCTATCATTCTCTTTCTTCTCTTAAAATTTAGTAGAAAAAGACTAAAAATTATCATGTCATGAGTTTTATAAAAGATTAACGCCGTGCGCCTATCACGTATGCATCAAGTACTACGATAAAATACCGTGGTGCATGAGTATCACTTCAGCCGCGTGTCAAGCGCTGACAATCTATCAAATGTGTGCTCAGAGTATACCTCAAATGTGTATCGGGTGTAAGCATTCTACCAAAGCACGCTCAAGCTCTAAAGAGTCATTTTTCAAGTGTGATATCTCTCTCCAAATTATGGAGGTACGCGCGCCAGGCATCGGTCAAGTGTTATTTAACCCTACGTGATTCGATCTAAAATTGATTTTAACTTAATCTTTTCAGTTAACCTCAAATCTTCCTTTTCTAAACTGGACTTAATCATATTAAAATTTACAATTTTAAAACTCCCATATTACATTATATAGCGCTTGTTGGGGATACTACTTTTACTACAAGACGTTCAGGTAGAGAGGACTTTGAAGGCCAATTGCTATCTTTCATTAAGAGGCAGATATGATATATTATGGATAGAGGTTTGATAGTTTTCTTCATATTACGACTTGTAAATTTTAATAATTTTTATTTTTGGATATTTGCACAATGTATTAATGAGTTACAGTTGTTTAATTAAAAAATATTAAAATTATGGTGAAAAATCAATGATTTTAAGTTTTGAAATGTACTGCATGAGCCGTTCGAATCAAATTTGATGATTAGGGTTCGGATTACCACAATTTATAGAAGATATCCCCTCTAATCCAAAAAAGGGATAAATACGATAATAGAAATGAGCTCATTTACGATGCTATCAAGAATGAGAATTCATGTTGTGGGAGTTCGACGGACAATTTTTTTTTTTCTTATAAAAAGTGGTAAATCAAATATTAATAGCTCGACTATTTAGTCAGTAACCAAATGACTATCTTGGCCCTTTAAAATTTATAGAAGGGTGTGCGTTGGTGGCGGTGGTTAAAGGTGGCAGCAGAGTAGTGAAGGTTGTGGTAGTGGAAAAGGTGTGGTGACGATGATAAGATGGCAGAGGTGGGTCAAGCACCGTTTAAGTACCACCGCTCAATTTAATTTATTTAAATCTAAAACTTAAATTTTGATATAAAATTTCAATTAATTTAAAAAATATATCAATTTAATTAAATTAATTATTATTAAATAATTATTTGAGATCCATATCTTACATCCCCTCCTTAAAAAAATTTTATCATTGAAATATAAGGCACCTTAGTAATAGAAAATTTAAAGCCTCAATTAATTTAAAAAAATAATTAATTTAATTAAATTTATTATTATTAAAATATTTATTTAAAATCCACACCCTGCTTGTTAAACACCCCCAACTAAGCTTCCCAATCACCCAAGTTCACAAACACATCTCGAAAGAGGGGGGACATGACAGAGGCGTAGGACGAGCTTCAAAGTAAGATAAGATTATTTCATCATGACACAAAGATTATTAATTTAAATCACAAAAATAATTTTTATAAAATATAAAAAAGGCTACGGGCATCTCATCCGCTCAAAATCCATGATTTAGGCGTCTCATTGCTGCCATTAGGATAAGGATGAAAGACTATTAAATCATACCTAAAGTAAGCAAATATTCTATTATCTCTTGAAGAGTTCAAATTTTTGAAGTCGAATCAAAACCTCAGCAGTCAAATTCAAAAAACATGTTCCGTTTGACATTAATGTGAGCCCGTTCGTTCTGTCCAATCCTCACCACCGAGAGTCGCCGGAGGAGGCCAACATCGAACTGCTGACTCCTGGCTTCGCACTCATCACATCCGCACGGAAGGTGAAGGGTGTTTTATAGACATCAAAGCCAAGCAATGGCGCCACTCTTAACAGTGCTGTGATATATATGGTAACTGGGCGATATTTTGAGACACGGAGGAGATTGTTTTTAGAGATGGGCCAAAATTCAGTTGAAGATTCTATCATACAGAGTAGACTGTCTTGTCTAATCTTAATTGGATTAAAACCAGCTTAATGGGTGCACAGAGAGGTTCCTTTTGAGGTGCAGCCCTTGCGCCTTGATTGCTAGGGTTTGTTCAATAGAAAATTTCAAGGCGAATTCTTTTCCACCAAGTCCCAGATTAGACATTAGGAATTCATCAAAATTGGGGGTGTTACCGAGGATGATGGAGCAAGAGATAGCAATAAATTTGGCAAAATGACCGAGAGCAAGTACTTATTGGTAAATTGTTCAACAACTGTACATGCTTGAAAAAGCATATGAAAAAAGTTGCCCACATCATAGTCGTCCCTAAGGGCAGTGATCGTGAAACATCCGCAAAGGAAAATTCTGCAAACAACCAAGGACAAGAGGGCAAGCAAATGCTACTAAACTGACGGTGGTTACACTTAATAAAAGCTTGCACCTCTCCAAAATTTTGCTACTTAGGAGGCTCAGACAGATGGGCCCGGGCGTGGAAACAGAAGCAATCTCACGGTATCAAGGTTGGTCGGAGTGCTCATGAAACCGTCCTTCCGTAACAGACTGAAGCAATGTAGAGATTCTTCGCCCATTTTTCCTGCAAAATCCATTGAACATATAAAACTCAGCACATAATAACTAATTCTTTATGCCACTAACTTTCTTTCCCCGTGTTGGGGGTTAGGGGTTGAAAATGTTGGAACGAGTGGTGCCGAAAACTTTGGCATATAACCACCCTCGTAAGTGCTTTAGTCATAGATGTAAAACTCAATATCGTTGCAATATTGCGATATATTAGCTAGTATGGCCCTCTGAGCATACGATTTAAATTTTTTTCTTAATATATCTGATATCAATACGTATTGTCCGATATGTCTGATACCCCAATATAGCTACAACCAGTGATGATACTAATACTTTTATATGTGGCGGTGTTAGGTAATATCCTTAGGTAATGTGACGTCTCATATATTCATTTACACTAACAGACTCGTAAAAGAATTGATGGATGGATGTTATACCACATGGGAGTGGCCCCAAAACATTAATCAACCCTTAAACATTGTTAAAATAGATGAAATGGGCAATCAACCTTGACATGTTGACTAGGGAAAGCAGAAGTTCGGAGAGTTTCTTGAGTTTCATCCAAGGGTCTTCTTCGAGGAATACTAAGAATGAAAGCAGCCTGATCAGCAGTAGCTGCAGTTGAGGTAATGCGATAGCCATGGTCCCATCTGCGGTGAATCCCATCACTAGGGTAAAGAAAATCCAGCTCAACAACCTGAGCGGACACAAAACGTCAATAAAAAATACAGTGTATTCTAATTGATGCAAGACAAACTGCACAGGAATGACTGAAAGTCAGAAAACCAATAGCACCTGATCTGAAAATCCAGCACCACGTGACATTACAATTCCCCATCGTGAACCTGCGGTGGCCATGGAGGTAACATAGAAACCCTCCTTCCATTTTTTATTTATCCACTTGAAAGGGAATGAATCGCTCACTTTGTAGGACTGCTGTAAATATTGAGTGCCTAACAACACAAAGAACAGTCAGATGATCAAGACTCAATCAAAAGTGGCAATAGCATGAAAAGAATTTCTTAGACAAACCCTTTGACATGACAACCAATGAGCTGCCGTTATTTGCACCTGCTACTGCACTGATGTAGTAGTTTTTTTCCCACTGTTCCATTATCCATTCCTGCACAACCCACAGTAAATTAATCAAACATGGTCAATTATTATGCTAAAACGGCCTCCAGTTAAAAGGCCTACAATGCCAGCAAACATTGGAATAAAAAAGATCATAACCACATAGTTGTCTCCTGATTTGAATCAATCTTTCAACAAAATAATCTGTCATCACAGCTAAAATCAAATCAAGCATCATAATGATACACTTATGCCTTGGAAAATCATATAGGATTATTGTGCCACCGTGTTTAAAAAAGGTATGTTTGTAACAAGATAATAAGAGTAAAAAACCACAGATTACTCATCTTAAGCAAGGTCCATCAGAAAACATGGAAAGGGATAGGCATGATAAAACAATTGAGGGAAGAAGAACGCAATGACAAGATATTTGTCAACAAAAAGGGTTAATTTGTGAAACGGATTGTCTCAAAAATACACTTGAAAATTAGTACAAGGAAAGCCAATGGTACATCAAAATCTACCTCGCACGTGGCCCACTATAGACCTAATATACTCTGCCACAAATTTTGTTGTCATTTTCTGCGAGCTTGAGAGCTATATTTACATATTGCACAATAAACACAAAAGCAATGAAAATAGAACCTCATACCTTATGAAGAAAATATGGAGATAGTTCATAAACTTGGGCGGTGAAACCAGCACCAGCATCCATAATTAGGGCCCACAAATTTTGGCAAGATGCTACACTGCTTATAAATAAGCCATCCTCATTTCCTTTTTCAATATGCTGGGAAAGCCTTGCATCAGCAACATTGTAGTGATACCTACAATAGAACAGGGAACATTCATCAATGAGGAAAAAAAGAAACAAAACAAGGCAAAAACTCTCACTCACTCCCCATAAATATGGACTGGCATTGTATTAAAAACTAAACAACAACACATAAGGGGACAGTTTAGTACATAGGCTCTGGCATCATAGGGTCTGGGATGGTTAGATGTGCGCCATTTTATTTCTACATTGCAGAGAAACTATTTCATTGATCGAATCCGTGACCTCCAAGTCACAATGGTGTTACTTTACTATTGTGCAAAAACTCACCCTCAAAATGAGGCCACATGAAGTGCAAATCAAAGAGATAGAACAATACTGTAAGTGCAAGTGGAAAAGCTCAACATATCAAAGCCCACTCAAACCACCATTTTTATCATTTAGACTATGATCATCATTTTGAACACCCATGAGAGGGCACATCACACAAATTGAGGCACAGGCATACCTTTGTTTCATTGGGCGACGAGCATTGTAAATACTAATCCACTGAGTTGCAGGCATCCCCATTCGAACCTTCTTTTTCGGTTGTTCATCTTCCTCATCCTCTACGGTCAACCGGCCTCTCTTATCACCAACCTGGTAGATAAGCTTCATGTTGAGTAAAAATCAACGATTAGAATTGTTGCACTATCAAATAGATTACTCCTAGCACAAAGAGAATGTGTATAGAAAAAGAGACGATACCTTCTGTGCACCATCTGTATTTATAGGCCTAACATCTGGATTTGGACCCACAATCCCATCAAAGAGCGAAATATATTTTGCATAGTCAGGATCCTCATCAAATTTCAAATTCATGACAAGGTCAACAAACTGTTTAAATGGCTGTGGACATAAGCAACACAGTGACTCAGGGGATGTTGCCATCTTCTTCTTACAAACAAGAAACCCTTTGTTCTCCCCCTGAGAAGCAAATGCGAGAATTGAAGATGATGAAGATACAAGCAAATGAACTCTGCGAGGTGATTCAGAGACATCAAACCTGATATCCTTGCCATGGCAGACGACCTCGAAGAAGGAAAATAAGTGTATAAGCCAAAGATTCAAGATCATCTCTTCGGCTACCTGTCCTCCCCAAATGAGCATGGACACTAGCATATCGTACAGTTCCCCTGCCAGACATGGAACAGTAAGCCTAGTAAACGTTACTAATAACAACATTCAATGCATCCAAATGTGCACAATATTGACAGTTTCCATGCCACTAAATTGTACAATTGATGTATTTTACCTGAAGACATCTGGCCTTTGGTCATACTCAACATGCATGCCACCAGTATCTCGCCATTTTGTAGCTACAGAACAAAAGAATATAAGTGGCAAAGGTGAAAAATAATATTATAAGATGATAATACTTTCTAATACAAGTACCTAATCCAAGATCAACAAGAAACAATTTCTTCTCATCAGGAGTCCCAGGAGCACCAAGCAAAAAGTTCTCAGGCTTCACATCGCCATGCACGTAACTGCCACAACTCATAGTAATGTTACAATTTCAGACCCATGCTATTGCATGCATAAAAAGCTAAATGGGTTTATACATGGAACATGAAGACCATAAGAATCACAAAACAAGCATAGTCTGATAGGCATTACATCCTAAATAAACTAGTCCAGATTTCTATTTTTTTTGGATTATCCTATTTCATAACTTGACCCAATTCAGTTTTCAGAAGATTTGGTGTATTATTGTTTTATCTGTTCCTTAATTTTGTCATCCAATTCTGAAGTTTACCATCTTGTACTTGTTTGGTGCCTCCTTGGCACTGCATCATATTTATTAAATATTCACTTTTATTAAACACCAAACAAAGGAAGTAAGATTATAGCAACTAAAGTAACAGTTGAGATAGGGAAGAACAGAAACAGATTTTCCAAATGAAAATAATCTGCTGCAAATAACACCTGTTGCAGAAAGATCTTACCCTCTCAAATGCATCTTTTCCAATATAGATAATGCTTCAATGGCAATGCATGCTACCATTTCAACTGACATTCTGAGATCACAAACACAAACACACACACAGAGTCAAAATTATTCACAACAAAGATATCAAAGATAAAAGACACAGAAACAAGAATTTAAGTCAACGTCCCACAAGACCTACGTGTGGGGGTTATTATTCCAGACATCCCACAAGCTTGGTCCAAGCATATCCATAACCTGCACATATTGGCATATTTATATCAGGAAAAATAATAGTTAACCAACAGTTAAACAGCAGATATAAGAGCACATGATATGGTAAAAAGGAACTCGAATGCAAAACAGACACCATACCATGATGTAATAGTCACCTTGCCGTCCCTTGTAATGTACACGGGGCACACCATGACTCCCACCTAGAGTACTGTTTAAAAATGGTCAAAAAACTTCATATGCATGCTAAAATGCCAACGTGGTTGATAAATAGTATCAAGATAAACATACTTGTACACTTGCCACTCGTATGGTGGTCCATAATTGCAGCCCTTGCTAGTCCTATGCTCAAATTTCAAGGCCACCTATAGCATGAATTTTCAGAAAAACATGAAAACAAGAAAAAAGAATCGATAATGTACAGAAAACAGATATCAAACCTCCAGAGCTCCAGGACCAGTTCTCTCATTCAAATTTCCAGAAGAAATCCGGTGACCAACGTAAACCTGCCCAAACCCACCCTTGCCCAGCTTTCTCTCAACTTTATATACTGGGGAACCACCAACATGAACCTGTTGTGAAAGGAAGGGAGAAATTACACAGAGTCAGGAGTATTTAGAAAGCAAAGGAAAGCAAATAGCACTCATCCACAAACTGTCAGCCCTCTCGGCATAACCGGCAAATCAATAACGCAGCAGTATATATCCAGTGCCTTACACAATTCGGAATATTATTTTATGAAATGCTAAACACTTGCATTAGCTAGGTGCACCAACTAAAATATCAAGGATCCAGATCCAAATAGAATACAACTAAAAATTAAAGGAGCCCAAGCTGGGTGTGCAAGCACATGCTGCATTTCACATGGGAAAGGCCGTGCATGCTGTGCACACACTGCTGGGAATGGAAGGTCAACAACTAGGATCACTTATTAGGTGAACAAAAGCAGCTTACTTGCCCATTTTCAAAACCGTGCATGGAAACCATATATGAGAACTTACCAAAGTACATGCAGTTAAGATTTTCAACAGAATTAGCAATCAAATGGTGAAGTGAAAAGCTTATATTTTACCTGATTAAAGTATTAAGATGGAAACATCATAGTCGACAACCCATCCAAATATAATTCTCACATTCAAAAGCATTTGAAAAATCAATCTTGCATGAATGGAATATTGGCTCATAGAACAACAGAAAATAGAAAAACAAAATCAGTGCCCCTTATCACACAGTGATGAATCTCAGATAAATAGGACTTCAGTTAAGATTTCATTTGAAAATATCTGCCAAGGAAAATAAAGTCACCTATCAAGGAAACGATAACAGAAGAATGGTGAGCAAATTATGTAAACATATCCTGTAAAATAAATTCCCCTAACCAATATATTCCTAATAGTAGAAGCATACATCCATGTGAAGCACATCATGGAAATTAATGAAGATCGTCATTATCAAAAAATTAAATCAAACTGCAACAAGGTACCCACCTCAAAAAAAAAAGAAAAACCAAAACAAAACAAACAAAAAAAACAAAACACGAGCAATGTGGAGTCAGAATCACAAATTCACACAACTGATAAAAAAAATGGAACAACATTTCAACATCAAGGGGAATACAAAACTCAGCTTAAGGGAATCATTTTGGTCCTGTATCATGAAATTCAGACCAAAGAAGTGTTTCGGAGAACCAATTTTAAACAACTCTTAAATCCTTCAAAAGTAATAACAATCACAAGTATTCACATTATTCAAGAATAGACTATTTGCATCACTCAAAATAAAATTCCCAAATACGTTAATGCCTGAAACAGAAAAAGTAATTAAGTCATTGCCTCTCCATAAACACCAAAAATGGAAAAATAATAAAAGTTCAGGAAAGCAGGTAGAAGAAGATATGAAGCAAACCCTATCAGGAAGTGGAGCATTGGAACCTTCTTCCTCCCCGGCATTCGCCTTATCCACGCTCTTCCCTGCACTATCACACCTATCCATTCTGCCTCCAATCCTAACCTCTGCCACTCCACCACCAACTGGCCTATTATTCTCTCCCTTGGGCCCCGCCACTGGTGCCGCCGCCTCCGCTGCAACAGCTATGTTCTCATTCACAGGCTGCTGCTGCGGCTGCTCCTGTTGCTGTTGCTTGTTGTTCGCCGCCCTTCTCCGCCGCGTCCTTGTCGCAATCGCCTTATCCCCGTCGGCGTTCTGATCAGTATTCGGCCGCTGCTGCTTCGATGGCCGGCCCCTGCGAACTCCGCTACGCATCACAGGCATCGTTCATCCTCCAATTCTTCTTCCCATTTCCCTTTCCAGAAGCCCAGCTCCACCTAACTCGTCCAAATGACTCCCTCTCCCAATATCTCACAACTAATCAATCGGATAAATAACATCAAGAAACACCAACGACAATAAAAAAAAAATAATAATAAAGCAATCGATACGATCCAACGATATCTAGGATTGACCAATAAATCGAAATGTAAAAAGTTCAGTATTTTCGTTTGGAAATCTCCGAATTCGTACAGTGGGAGAGGAAACACAACGATGGAAGCCAGAAAATTTAGGGTTTTCCGACGTCGAGGAAAATTAGGGATCTGAAGGCAAGGAAAATTTTGCACGGAGAGAGGGGGGAGGGTGGGTGCGATGCTCGAGTACTTTCGACGGTTCTCTACAGAGGAGGCGGAGAATTCTTGTAATCGAAGACGTTGATTGAAGAAAATGGACGGTGAGATTAATGTCAAAGCGGGAGGTAAAATTTTTAGAATAGTGAAATGAAAAAACATTACCGATCTCACCACCCTATGACTTACTCAATAGGTTTTTTTGTACGTGTAGTATGGGGTGGGAATCAATCAAATAAAAATAAAAATATATTTCAGCTTTCTACTTTATATTTAATTTAAGAGCCAATATTAAAAATTTTAAGATAAAATTATGATTATTTATATATTTTATAAAGAAACGAATCAAATTAAAATACATAATCAATCTTAATATTCCATTAAGATGATTTCTAATGGTTTAAATTTTAAAATATAAAATCTAATTTTCATCTTGTTGAAAAATAAAATCTAAGTTTCAAACTTGCTTTCCCATTTTTCTCCTTAGGTGAGCCATTCTTAATCTTTGGCATATGAAGAACTAGAAGAATTATTTTTAAGATTTAAGATTTTATTTTGAAAGAAATGAATTTGTTGTAGAAAAAAATGAGTGAATTTTAAATGTCAGAATAAAGTTGAGGATTTTAAGATCTAATAGATTAGAGTAAAGAGCAAATTACCCATTATAAAGAGTGAATTTTTGTGTTGATTATTACATTTTTTGACATTTTGTTGATTTTTTTAGATTTTATAAAGAATATATTTTCAAAATGCAAACAAATTGCTTGAAAAACCTATTATGTTCATTTCACATCTTACGGGGGCTTTAGATCACTATTAAGGTTCTTCAAAAGTTGCTTACTTTTTATATTTAATGAGAAAAATATTTATCATTCTTAATCTTTATTATAAAATAAGTACATCCCATCAAATCATATTTTGGCCATATTTTAGAATAAGAATCACCTTTAATGGATATCATTGAAGTCCGTTTATTTTCAAAAATACATTCACAAGTGAAATTATCAAACATGAAAAATTTAAAATCCCGAATATTTGGTGGCATTTTACAAGACTACAAGACGTGCTTTTACACGACCCATGACATATAATGAGTATAACCAACCCTATTTTTTTGTCAATAGCAATGCCTTGATTAATAAAAAGTGTGGCGGAAGCTTGACCATTGTAGCATTTAATAAACATTTTAAATATTTATATAAATAATTTGTACATTTTATCGTCTAATAATGATGTCATAAACATATCTATTTATTTGTAGTAATTAAATCTTGAAAAGGCCCTAAAAGATCTTAAACATTTGTTCGTATCTGATGGTTCCAGCACCCAAGGCCCAGAAAGGAAGGCTCAAAGAGTCAA
Source organism: Nepenthes alata (assembly GCA_028571085.2). Lineage (NCBI taxonomy): Eukaryota > Viridiplantae > Streptophyta > Magnoliopsida > Caryophyllales > Nepenthaceae > Nepenthes > Nepenthes alata. The sequence continues at coordinate 11,798 of JAOVVI020010323.1, forward strand.
GTTCACGGACTAAGAAACTTACGATGATAATTTGGCCCAAAAGGTCCAAAGACAGTCACTCGTATCCCATGATGCCCAAGAAGCCTAATTTAGTCCAAGAGGTTAAGTTGGCCTTAGAAGCCTGAGAACCCAGCCAGCGTCCCAAGAAACCCAAATGGCAACAATGGTCCAATAAACCAATTTGACCCAGGAGGCCCGATGACGCCATAAGAGACTAACGTTACCAATGAAATCCCGATGATATGAAGCCAAGAATATAATATTGAAATCCCAAGGGCCTTTAGCATGCGAAACGTCCGAGAACCTAACTCAATAAGCCTGTGGATTCAGCAAAGACCCAGAAGGCTTTCTAGGTACGAGGACAATCTTTTCATCTCTGAATCGTCAGATCAGAGAAAAAGGGGGCCCAAGATGACCGAGCATGCCACCTCAAATGATTCACTGTTACCAAGGAGCACGCGTTCTCTGCAACACGCCACCTTCGCAGGAAATCATGGCGCTCAGAGCACGCGCCATCATTATGGGACTAACGGCACCTGACATGCCGAATCAGCAGAGTTGGTGGTAGGCGTCCCAGCACATGCCAACGCCACGTGCCTCCATTTCAACGGCATGATCCCCCTCTATAAATACACCATTCAAACAACGAAAGAAAGGATTTCAAGAGCTGACATTTACATACACACTGTGAATAGCAACTAAGTGAAAAAGAAAGTTAAAAAAGAAAAGAGAGAATGAGATCTCTTGCCTTATAACTTTGTGTGGCAACAAAAGGTGCCACTGTGACCAGTTATATTCCATTCTAAAGGTAGTGAAATCTTTCGGACCTAGCATCCATCACCGTGGTTTTTTTCCCTTTTATTTAAAAGGGGGTTTTTCATGTAAAATTCTCGTGCTCTGTGCCCTTCTCCTATTTTCCTTCCTGAAACGCCATTCCCGTCAAATTTAACAATTACTTTTGTGTTGCACGATTATGTCCTTCCGAGGGCATCGAAAGAGCGCAAAGAGCGAACTCGGACTCTTGTTGTATGACGGCTGAAAAATGAGGACGCAACATTGGCGCCGCCTATAGGAAGCGACTAAAATTCTGCTTTTCATATTTTCACAAAACGTACAGAATCACTACAACGACTCCAACTCTAAGGTCCAAAATGGTAAACACAATGGCACAGGCGAGTGCATCTGTCAGAGAGGTAGCCTCACACAATGACGGCCCGACCCTTGCGTCGTGGTAGAAAACCACCCTGATCCAGTGGTCAGGGCCTTGGCGGCTAAAATAGAAGGCATGTCCAAGGCCTTCAAAACACTCTGCTCCAAGATCGATGAGCGGGTGAGAGG
>JAOVVI020010324.1:0-13135 GCA_028571085.2 Nepenthes alata
CAAATCTTAAAGATAATATCATATTATATGATCTGATATCACGACACATAATTGCAACCGTCACCACATCTGTGTGGGACACATACCATTATCCGGATCCAAATCTCATATCTCATATACTGAAATCAAAACAAATGCCAGAACCAAAAGATATGAATATAAAATATGTTCTGGGGTTTAACATATCAATACATACGAGACATTCCTATCGTCCATCTATGTGTCAAATCACATATATCAAATTATAGTCAATGTAAATATATGAAAAATTATAAAGTATGTACGAAATTGAAGAACCAAAAATTTATGATACTAATTTGAGGATAGGTTACCCTCGTCCAATAACCACGACTATATTGGTTGCAACCTCAATTTTAGTTATATATATATTAGGACATTCGAATATATTAGTTTTTCGTCAATTCTTTACAATAGTTCTCATTAAAATGTATGGGGACAGTCGACTACATCAAAACTCATCTTCCTACTGACGGAATGGGGATCACATATCACATATGTCTCCTCGGGACCAAAGTCTTCTCGTCAAGCGAGGCACTACAAATAGTCAATGCCTCGAATCACAAATCGACCCCTAGGGTCTCAGACCATCATGGTCCCACAAAGTAGTGACCTCGTCCCCCAACAACATGCATGTGGACCTATACATGTCCTGATTCATGATTCTACAATATACGGATACACAAATTATATATATACTGTTTAGATGTCTGAAAATCTTCCAAATCATGAATATGAGTGAAAATTCACCTAACAACCAATAAAACATACATGTATGTACTGAATAAACAGATTTGGGTGTATAAAAATAACATATATGTTAATAAAACCTTCAAATAGTAGTCAAACATTATCAGATACGAAATTATACCAATGATAGGGTTAGAGAATACTTGTCTTGATTTTATTTTAAGCAAATTGAAGAAAGGACGTCCCGACATATCCGAATTGGGCACTCTCTCTTGCTGGCGTGGCTTTCTCTCTCTACCCGTGTGGTCTCTCTCTCTCCCGTGCGGGCGCGTTGTCGCATGCCGCTACCGCTCCTCCCAAGGCCGCCACTGACCACCGGCGCACAATCTCCACCACACGTCGCTGTCGATGCCTCCAACGGCTGCTACTGACATCCGTGATAACCTCCTCACCGAGCGCCATCTGCCACCGCCCACACCAACCACTACTGCGCTACCTGCTTGTGCCGCTCGGCCCCTACCTCCTCTCTTCTTCTCTCCTTCCTCCTCCTCCTCTTCTTTTTCTTTCCCCTTTTCCTTCTCTCATCCCGATTACCCCGCCTCTCTCATTTTATTAGTATTATTATTGTTATTATTATTATTATTATTATTATATATTTTCTTTTTTACTTTTCTTTTATTTTAAAATCAAAATCGATACTCAAATGACAATACGAACGTACCTCGGACGCCAATTCAACTGATCCAAATATCCTAAAATTTTATATTATTTAGTAAATTTTTGTCATGTCAAAATTACTCAAAATAATAATTAATATTGAAATCATCCAAACGAGATTCGGGATATTACAATAAAGTAGATAATCAAACTCTGATTGATAAAATTGATCAGTAATTAATGTACATTGATTAAGATTCCATTGAGAATGAACATTTAGATAATATTCTGATGCGTACCTTGGTCCGACTTTGAACAGATTCGGATTTGTCTGGATTGTTTGACCCGACTCCGTTCGCTGAGTTTGAATCCTGCACACCACTAAAGTGAACAAGAGTTCAGTGTGTCGGCGGAAAGTTGTTCCACCGAAAATACTCCGACGCTCAAGTCAGTAATGCCTTCTAAGCAAGGAAGGTAAACTGAAAAGTAAGAGAGAGAGAGTGGGTAGGTTGGTCAGGAGTGTTGGCTTGTCAAGAACGTGAGCTCTCGCTTCTGCTCACAGAGAGAGTAAGGAAGTGAAGTCCCAAGAGCGTAAGGAAGCGTGGAGGCTTCAGGGAACGACTCTCGAAAAGTCGAATGGTCTCCAGGAATCTGGAGGCCTTTAGTGGGATTGGAGGACGAACGATTGGGTAGAGAGGAAGAGATGATGAGCCTCTGTTCAATGCTCTGTAAGAGTTCGTGGGCGCTGTGTCTGAGAATACCTGTCTTGGTTATCGTTGTGGGCGTTGTGTGAGTAAGAGCTTGTGTACCCTGAATGAGAATTTTAGGGTTTAATTAAAGGATGACAGAGTGATCTTTTTTGGTTGGAAGGTGTGATCCCCTGCGTTATTCTGGATGGCCTTCCTTCTGGAGGGAGGCGCCAGTTTCCAAACTGGCTGAGATTGCTTCCCTCCATGGCGGTCAGCGGCATTCACAGTTGATCACATTCCTTCCGTACATTTTATCGTTGGAGAGCCCCAGTTGGCAGGAGATTGAAAAAATATGGCAGCTTCATTATGAGAAAGGCGTTGATTTTGTCAATATCCTTTTTGGGTGCTGGCTGAAATCGTGGAAGGTGCTGAAAGAGCCGTTGCTGGTCATCTGCTGGATCGTGGGCTCAAGTGGGACAGGCCCGTAAAACGTCTTTTTTGTCCTGCCACTATAATACATCCGGTCAACACTCGAGTTGACCGTCTGTACGCGAGTTGGTCGCTTGCTGAGGTCTGGACGGTCAACGCTAGCAATGATCGCCTTAAGCCTTTCAGGATTTGGGCCTACGCCTCCAGTTGGGCCGGCCCATATTGCAGTATACCCATCATATTCAAATCGCATCACTCAAATTTTTATTCTAATATACTCAAAACATTGAGACTTGTATTAGGTGTTGCTCAGTATAAGATTAACCCGACCTGCTGCTATGAGGGGTCACAAATCATCAACTTATAGAAGGATATGGATCAACAAAATTGTTAAACTTAGAATGGAAGAGAATCCAACCGAATTATCAAATATTTAAATGGCTAGACTACTGTAATATAAAAAATTAAGGTATTGAACGATTGTGTAGCTAATGAATTTGAATAATCAGTCCTAATAAACGATTATATAAATTGAATGATGAATGTCAAAACAAGTGATTAGTTAATGTACTTAACATACAGATTTTAGATCAGAATTTATAAAATGTGTGGACGATTCAATTCAGAATTAACCTAACTCTTTAATTAATGTGCAACATATATATTCAGAAAGAGTATACTGATTGATAATAACACTATAAATATATTTATTTTCTTCAAATAAAGGGACAAAATCTGAATTATTTATAAAGATCACAAGTACAAAATTTTAATTCTCTAGATACTTGTGCATCCCAAATATCTTGAAACCAAATTCTTTGTTTCTTACACTACCGCTCTAAACATCGTCCTTTTATAATCTTTTATTTTTCTAGAAAGATTACCCTTCCTTAATTAGTGTGGTGTGTAGGATTTAAATTAAAGAGTTTTATAAACCAACTCGATTCTACTGGAATGACCATCTAGATTCAAAATATGTATCAAAAAGTATTATAATAGTTCACCATTATATCACTTAAGTGAATCTAAACATTTAAAATAAGAGATGCTAAAGCACATTCCTCAATTACAAAATTAACTTCCCTAAAACATTTCTCAATAGCAAAATCTAACACTAACAGAAGGAAAAGATAAGGCCAGAGCTAGAGATCTGGCGAATAAAATATGGTAGGTCTTGGCGCTTCGATAATTTCCACAGTGCCTTCAAGCATCTTGGTTACCTTGCCCATCGACGGCCTCATGTCCGGCCGCTCCTGAAGGCACCACATCGCCGTCTGCACCATGCGTTCCACCATTTTCAAGTGCAGCTTGCTATCAAACCACCGCTGAATTTTCCTATCCAATATCGCATCCAACTTATTTCCCCTCACCGCCTTGTCAAACGCCCACCTCGGAAAGTACCACTCCGAACTCTCCAACGACGACTCTGGCTGATCGAAATTCCTCGTACCACTCACTATCTCGAGCAACACCAGCCCAAAGCTGTATACGTCAGCCTTGGGCGAGATGGGCCCACTATTCCTCCATTCGGGTGCCATGTACCCTCTCGTCCCACGCATTCGGGAGACGGTCACCACTTGCTCCTTCCTCCTCATCTTCGACAACCCAAAATCCGATAACTTTGGGCAGAAGTCTTCACCTATGAGTATGTTCTCGGGCTTAATGTCACAGTGTAGGACCCACTCTAGACACTCCTCATGCAAGTAAGCAATCGCCCGAGCCACTCCCAATGCGATTCGGTACCTGGTCTCCCAATCCAGTATGGGTCCCTCCTCGGGCCCCGATTCGATGCTCGATCTAAAGAGGTACTCGTTGAGTGACCCATTTGGGATATACTCATAAACCAGTATCCTTTGATCCTTTTCGTTGCAAAAACCCCATAATCGAACCAAGTTTAGGTGGTGCATACGGGCTATAATTGTAACTTCAGCCCAAAACTCGGTACCACCGCCAGCAACGTTCTTTAGGCACTTGACGGCAACCACCCGGTGGTCAGGCAGGACTCCTTTGTACACATCACTGAAACCGCCTCTCCCGATCAAATTATCATCGGAGAAATCACCTGTGGCAGCCTTGATATCAGCATAGCGGAATCTTTTTGGCCCGCCCACGGGCATCAGCTCGAGCCCAAGGGTCCGGGCCATGTCCCGGTACTTGACATACTTCTTCAAGAAGGCCCAAAACGAGAGACCGCCAATCACCAGCTCCGTGGCGAAAAGAAAGACTATAATCACTACATTTCGGATGGTTGTATTAGATTCCTTGGGCGGGTATGGCAGGCTTATTTGGTTGGGGCAGGTGGTCTCGAGGAGCTCCGTCATGCCTGTAAAGTTCCTCGACGGGGTTGCATTTTGGTCGACCCGGAGGTACATGGTGGACTTGGTATCTGGCGACCAGTACCCGTTCGAAAGCTTACCGAGCTGGAGCACGCAGTATCCAGTCCCATCGTACTTGAACCCGAACCCTAGACATCTCGGGTAAGCTAAGCACCTCGACTCACAAACTTTGAAATTCGGGGCGGTCAGCTCACCCTGAGGGATTAAACCCGTATAATTTACGTAATCAAGACGTATGAACTTGCTGGTACCCGGATTTGTATACGGGACGCTACATTCCCCGGTCTTGGTTACCGAAAACGGGCATTCGCAAGAAATCGAATCATCCGACCCGTTATTGAAGCAGATGAAATTAGGGCCACAAAGACCAGGAACCGTACAAATCTGTTGAACTGCTTGCCAAACAGCAATCCATTTCCCTGAATTCTTTTGAAAACTATAAATAATCAGATTTCCGTTATTCTCGAGGGTTAATCTCCGGAGGAAATTACTTGTGCCAAAATCCGACGAATAGAGTGGAGTTCCGGTTCCAACCACCGTCACCGTGCCGTTGAGCGTTAATTGTTGAAACACACCGCCCGCAGAACCGTAAACATCCGATCCATTATAAATCAAATTCGAATTCGATCCTGCAAAATTATAATTCCCATTCTTTGAAGTCAATTTACTTCCATTGATCGTTTGACTCGGAAGAAACGTATCAGTCGGATATGAGAAACTCTCCCAATCGCCAAAAACTAGGTTTCCGTTATCGCGGATAACTAATTTGGTACTGTTCAAGCCAACTGCGGCCTTGCCGGGCCATAGATTGTCGCCGCCGGAGTTAGTGAGACGGAGTTCGCCGGTTCCTGTGATTTCAAGGGAGGCCGACAGATTCAATGGAGAACGGACCGACCATACGACGGTGATATCCCGTACGCCGTAGTACCAGATCGAGAAGAAGTAGACAGAATTGTTTTGGGGAAGGAAACCTGCGGCGAAGGTGGAGTTGGGAGAAAGGAGGGTGTGATTCTGGTCGGTACGCCATGGGGAGTTTGAGATGGAGAACGATGATGAAGGGGGAATTCGTTGCGCGGCTGAAAATGGTGATGGATAAATAGAGAGGAGGAGAAGGAAGAAGGAGAAGGAAGAAGTGAGGGTTGTTAGGAGAGAAAGGGACATGGATTCTGGGTGGATTTGGTTTGAGGGAGCGGGGTGTGGTACCTGGAGTGATTAAGGTGCTTCGAGCTGGGCTTTAATGGCGGCTCTGTGGAGATAGTTGATGTTGCGGTCTTTCATAGCGCGAACACGTGAAGTCAAAAGTCTTTCAATTCAGCTCTTTAATTCTTCTTCTTGTGCGTCCGTCGAGTGGGGACAGGAGTCGGGGGGCTCCATTGATATCGGACTGATAGGTTGATTATCTTTTTAATCTAAATTATATATTTTAAAATAAATAATTTTAATATAATTATTTTAAATAAAATAAAAAATTTTAAAATTAAATATTTTAAAAATAATTAAATTATAGTTATTTATTTAAAAATAAAAATTCAGACAAAAAAAAACAATCACCTTTACTTTTTTAAAAAAAAAATTGAGCATCCCTTGGTACCTTAGCGAGCTTTGTATGCTGGATTTTTTTAGTTATTTATAATTTATTATTTAATTACTAATACGATTCTAAATTTAAATTATTAAATAAATTAGGAAACTATTTAATCTTGTCTGATCTTTGTTATTTTGAACTTAAATTTTGTGCACCATAACTAATAAATAAGATGTCAAAGATGGCGGAACTCGCTTCCCGACATGCCTTCCGACGTTCAAATTAAAAAAATTTCTTAATTAAATAGAAATATAGGAGGATGAGAGAACAATGTGTAGAGACGTCAGGGACAGACCGGGCAACAAGCGGGTCTGCGAGCTGGCAGACAAGCTCAGAAGGTTGTTTAGATGACTCAGTAGAGGCTAAAGGTCCGACACCTACAGTGTCTCGGGTGGAGGCCGCCTACGGAGGTCTCGACTGTCAGAAGAAAGGCGCTATCAAAGCGTTATCATTATCAGACGATGAGTACTCAACGATGGTCGTCGGACATTTTGAAGTCTCAGTCCAGTGACTCTTCCTTAACTGCTCTATTGGCTCCTCGATCCTCAGAGGCCTCTCCTTCTCCTCATTCTTTTTCTTTTTAGTAGTAGCAGCGATGTCAGAGTCCTCGGCCTGATACTCCCACTTGGCTTTTTTTAAATTCTCGGATCTTAGTCAGATGTTCTTTTTATTCGCATTAAAGGTGCCAAGGTTGGCCATTATCAAGTTGATGACCCCCTTGGTAATCTCCCTCTCCTCTTTAGAGACGTCCGATCGCAGCTGGGCAACTACGTTTCCCCAGGTATTGTCAACGGCCCAATTCTCTCAAACGGACAAGAAGAAAAACTTATCTTTTTACCTCTTGGTGGAATCAGGGTTTCCACCACTTATAATGCAAATTCAGGTTGTGCAGTCATGATGATCCAGTCCAAGTTATGGGTAAAACGAAACATTCTTTCATCATGGCAAGTTGAAACACTTTGTTATGGCAGCGTGCAAAAATACATAGGGAAATAAGATATCTGATGGCGTTGGGTTGCAGCCTCGCAAACGAGACCCCAAGTGCCCTCATAATGATGTACAGCTCCATGGGGATAGGAAAACAAAACCCACCCTTGAGGTGGACTTTGTATACAACGATGAACCCATCAGGTGGGCTACACACCCTATCATTGGACTCAGGAATCACCATCGCCATCGAATCAGGGATGTCATACTTCATATGGATGGCGTCGAGATTGGGTAGAGACAATGAAGATGTGATTTCTTTAACTCCAGAAGTCATGAAAATTGGAGAAGCAGTACAGAAGAAACGAGAAGAAGAATGTTTGAGAGAACGGAAACCAAAGTTTCGAGAGAAAGTTTTAGGGTTGCGTGATGAAAAAATGAAGGTTGGAAACATATTTAAAAAACGGCTGAAAGGCGCATCTATCATTACCCTTGCCCTGCATCAATCAACCGTACGCTGCCAGAGATCATGGGCTTTGCGTTTCCAAGGCGACATTAATCTCATTAATCGCGCATTTATTGCGCTTTAATGGCAGAAATGGCGGCGCAGGCCAAGCTCTCGGACTCAAACGCACTTTAATGTACTCGGACATGCCTTCGTCAAAGCCTATATTACCCGATGACATCATTGGGTCTCAGACAAATGTGCGAAGACGACGACCATTTATAGATCCCTAGCAGTGCCTAAAATCTAAAGAGTTCTCAAACATTCTGGTCATGTCGTAGACCAAGAAATTCTCTGAACGTTTTGGGGGAATTGCAAGCTTTAGCGAGCTCTCAGATATTTTGGTCACGTATCCCTGGCTTTTCGTTCCAACCATATCCGCGGACATTTACGAGAAACGAAGGCACAAGCGGATTTTCTATGGAGAGAACATTCACGTAAAACTCATTCGTGACCATTGGACATACTAAATGGCCAAGGAACTTAGACCCTTTGGTATGGGGGGTTAGTAATGGGTACTAATACCCAAAGATCACTTTAAGATTCATTTTTATGAAATTGGACCCTAATACCATAGAGATCCAGTAGGCCCAAGAAGTCTAGGCGCCAGTGCCGGCCCATGTAGGATAATGGATTCAAAGCCCACTTAGGCCCATGGACTCAGGATGGACTTCAAACACCGCCCTACCTGTAAAATTGGTGTGCCAGAAATTTGGTGGCTAACCCTGTCAGGCTGCAAGGGGAATAATGACCAGTAGAACACGCGACTCTACAGAAAAAATGTTACACCAGGCGGGCATGAACGTGACTTTCCTGACACGGCAAAAGGCATTTACAGAGTTGGTAACAGAATCTCATACACGCGCCAATCCCATGTGGACTCCTCTCAAAGGAAAGCTCACCACTATAAATATATTAACTATATACCAAATAAAGGATCCCAATATTTACTCTTATTAGCAGTAGTAGAGAAAGAGAAGATAGAGAAAGGCTTGAAGCATTCTGTAATCACCTTGTGACCAAACACAACATAGTGAAAGTAGTTTTCGGATCAAAATTTCGTAATTTTTTCTTCTCATTTAAAAGAATGCTTTCAACATAAAAATTCTCTATGTATCAGTTCTCGTACTCTCTCCTTTCTCTTCGCACGAGTACTATTTGGTATTATTATCAGATCCGCATCCCTATCAAAATAAGGATCCGAGGGCAATAATTTGTTTACTGTATAATAATATTATATTATTTTTGGGAGTCACGGGACAAGTTAACTATTTATTATTTATATGTATTATTTTTATTTATTTTATTATTTATTCGGATTCGTGGGAAATGCCTATGAGTTTCAATTTTCCTACCTTTATCCACGGACTTTCAGTTTTCACGTACAAAATCATCAATTAACCTAAGTACTCAAAATATATTTTGATGCGTATCTGGATCCGACTTCGAACATATTCGGATTCGTCTGGATTGTTGGATTCGGTTTCGTTCACTGAGTTCGATCCTGTATACCACTAAAATGAATAAGATGTCAGTGTGTCGGCGGGAGGTTGTCCCACCGAAAATACTCCGACGCTCAAGTCAGTAAAGCCTTCTAAGCAGGAAAGGTAAACTAAAAAATAAGAGAGGGAGTTGATTGGTCAGAAGTGTTGGCTTTTTTAGAACGTGAGCTATCGCTTCCTACTCACAGAGAGCGTGAGGAAGCGAAGTTTTGAAAGCGTGGAAGCCCCCGGGACCGACTATCGGAACGCTGAATAGGTTTTTAGGAATCTGGAGGCCTTTGGTGGGATTGGGGGACAGACGCCTGGGTCGAGAGGAAGAGACGATGAGCCTCTGTCCAGTACTCTGTAAATGTTCGTGGGCATCTTTTCAGTAAGGGCTTTACGTCGTCTGATTTAGAGTTTGCGTTGTCTGAATAAGAGTTTGTCTTTTGTGTATCAGAACTTGCATCAGTAAGAGTTTTCGTAAGTAAGCTTGTGTACGTAAGAGCTTGTATTAGTAATAGTTTGCGTAAGTAAGCTTGTGTACATAAGAGCTTGTATCAGTAAGAGTTTGTGTAAGTAAACTTGTGTACGTAAGAGCTTGTATATCCTGAATGATAATTATAGGGTTTACTTAAAGGATGACAGGGTGATCCCCCTGGGTTGGAATGTGTGATCCCTGGCATTATTCTGGGTGGCCTTCCTTTTACAGGGAGGCGTCAGTTGCCAAATTGGCTGAGATTACTTCCTTCATGGCGGTCAGTGACTTTCCAAGTTGCTCACCTTCCTTTTGTGTATTTTGCCGTTGGAGAGCCCCAATTGGCAGGAGATTGAAAAAATCTCGCGCCTTCCTTATGGGAAGGGCGTTGATTTTGTCAATGTCCTTTTTGGGTGCCGGTTGAGATCGTGGAAGGTGTTGAAAGTGCCGTTGCTGGTCGTCTGCTAGATCATGGGGATCAAGTGGGCCAGACCCGTAGAAAGCCTTTTTGGGTATGCCGCTACATTACATCTGGTCAACACTCGAGTTGACAGTCTGTACGCGAGTTGGCCGCCTCCTGAAGTCTGGACTGGGCCTTTCAGGATTTGGGTCTGCGCCTCCTGTTGGGCTGTTTTTTAGTTGACCGTCCAGCAGGCCCGTTGTGGGCCTCCTTTTAACTTTGGGCCAGCCTATATTGCGGTATACCCATCATATTTATTATAAAAAAATAAAAATTATATTATTCACTGATGCAATTATTAAAAAAATATATAATATTATTTTATTTATTTATTTTCTATTAATAAATTGTATAGTTCTTTTGATCAACCAATAACGTATACGGCATGGCATAGACTTAACTCATTTTTTGTATTTGAGCAATTGTCAATAACTTTATTTTTCAGCCATATATTAATTATCGAAACACTAGGGGAATATAATTTTTTGATATTTTTATCAAATGCTTTTTATCAGAACCATTCACATAATTTTATCCATGTTGATAATATATAAATTTTATTATTTGAACCTTCTAGATTACTCTCATTTGTATAAAAAGAAAAGTCGAATGTAGAAAAAGAGCAAAAGACTGAATAGTCAGATCATAATAAACTGCATGCAGAAAAAGAGGCGATTAAAATACGATATATAATTTTTTATAATATTTTTGTTGGGTTCCAATATCCAGAGTCCATAAAGCACGGCCTAAGAGGCCAAAAGGGCCAAAAGACCCAAGAAGGCCTAAAATTCCCGAGACTCTGTTTCAGGAAAGGAAGCTCGAGGACATCAGACACACCTATGGGCCCAGATTAACCCGAGAAGCCAATGGCTAACACAAAAACCCGAGGACCCTCCACAAGGAGTCAAAGATCCTTCAATCATCAAGAAAGCAGTCGACGTCCGAAAGCTGTCTCTCTCAATGAGTCCGCGTACTCACCAAAGGACAAGACACACCGTTTAAGGACGAAGACTATTTCGTACACGACCGAGAACGCAAGCTCAGCAACTTCGCTATTTACCAAGGAGCACGCAATCACTGCGAAACGCAGCCTCCACAGTGTATAATGACGCTCAGAGCACGCCTTGTCACTTCAAGATTGACATCAAGGGTCTGCACGCCTGAACAACAATGCTCAATGAGTGGCGCCGGCGGCTTGCCTCCCTGCACACGCCAACGTGCCTGATACAGCCAGCATGGTAGGTGGACAGCCTCCCAGCATGCCTGACACAGCCAGCAAGGTAGGTGGACAGCATCTCAACTATACACCGGCAGCCACGTGGACCTCTCTTAAGGAAGAGAAAAGGAAAACGATCCCACAACTTGTACTTGTAACTCTTCCACCCATAGTGAAGCATCTTTCAGGCCCCGAGCCTCGTGATTTTTCCTCCTTATTAAAGGGGAGGTTTTCCATGTAAATTTCGGTATTTGTCTCTCCCTCTCTTCATTTTTCTACGCTCGAATATCTGTGTTGCCCCCGGAGCCCAAAATTTGAAACGCAACAATTTTAATATTGTATTTTTTTATTTTTAAAATAAAATAGTATATTATTGTTGTAATGAATATTTTTTGAGTTGTTAAGTTATTGAATTTGTACGTGGAAATAGAGAAAGGACTCATAGGACATCCAAAAAAATAAAAAAATTAAATAAATAAAACTTTGAAATAATATTATATGAAGATAGCAGAGGTAAAACCTGTAAGTTTTTTTTCACGATTTTTAATAAATAATAAAAGATAAAAGTTAACGAAAAATTTAACATATAAAAATAAAATATAAAAATGAAAAAAATGGGACGTTGGACTTGTCAGGTGAATTCTAAAAACATTTTAAAATGTTAATACATATTTAAAATATTAAAATAATAAAATAGCAGAATAAAAAAATAAAAAAAAATCATGCTACTAGAGAGATAATTTCTCTCTCATGCTCCATGTGTAAAGAAACAAAAAATCCTTTTACGTACCAGAAATTTAAATTGTCCTATGGATCAGGGGCCACAAATCGAATCTTCTTGCTGATTGATCTGACACGGATTCATTTCCATACTCTTGAATCTGAGTCTTGTACAACACAATTGAAAACTAATGGTTAGAGGTCGGCGGGAATTATTCCCACCGTAAACCTTCCGACGCTCAAGTCAAAAGTCTTTCCAACAATATAGAAAGATAAATGGAGGATATATATTTGGTGGGTGGTGTATAGATGGAAGTCATGCTTCCAAGAATAGAGAGATAATTCTTTTGAGAGAGATAGAGATGGCTTTTTGGGATGGAGGATCTGTACGGAGCACACGGCTCAGGCAAAACTTTTCCTCTTTCCTTCCTATTTTTTGGCCTTTCTTTCTCTGGCCATTTCGGCCGTTTTCCCCTCTTTGAGGTTTTTGGAGGTTTTCCTTGGGATTTTTTCCCGTTCTCCCCTATTCAGAAGGGTCCACCCTTCCTTGTTGGGATGAGGACTTTATATAGACAGAGTCCATAGTTAACCACCGGTGATACCGCCCGTCACACTTATCCATAACCAACCGTCGAAGATAATCGTCATCGGATTGGATAAAGTAGTTTTGAAAGGTTTTCTAGGCTGGATATATTGTACCCATCACTAGCCCCCCATGCCGGGTGGTTTGAAATTTTTATCTCCCGGCATGTTTATGATGGGATGCGATTTGTTTGACTTTATCGACTTACTATCTTTGGAGAATCTGATTTTCAAAATCCAGCCTCTTTTGAGTCACTCGGTGATATAACTGAGGTTTAGAATTCAACCTCTTTTGGGCCGCTCGGTGTGTAACCGAGGTTTAGAATTTGACCTCTTTTGGGTCGCTCGGTGTGTAACCGAGG
>JAOVVI020010325.1:0-10427 GCA_028571085.2 Nepenthes alata
GATTAAATAAATACAAACCTATTTGTTTATATGTAAATAAAGAGAAATTTCTAAATTACACGCCTATTCAAGACATATCTTTTGATGAAAATGATATTTTATTTTTCAATAGATATGTCATTTAGCGAATAGATATGTCTATTTATGACGTATTTTTTGGATAAAATGAGGGGTATTTTAGTAATTTGTGAATGGTTCTCTATTCTTCTATAAAATGACGTCCTTGGCCATTATTTTGGGACACATAAAATTTGTAACATTTCTACAAATCAGAAAGAGAAGAGAGAGAAATCATCACCCGATTTTTTGAGATAAGAACTATTACGGTTGTACATAAAAGTTTAATGCTAATGAATCCATGTACGTTAAATTTATTTTATACTTTATTAATTAGTAAAAAAATATGATAATAAAAATCCTGTATATTAAAGTATTTATTTCATTAAAATTTCTTACATCTTCCCTATGGGAATATGGAGAATTGGATCTAGATGATATAATGGTCATCATCTTATATTATAAAAAATATATAATAAATATATTTTATTATTTAAATAAAATAAAATAAAAATAGAATAACTACTCTAAAAAAAATATAATAAAATAATAATATAGTTAAAAATTATATTTTTCTATTTAGTTAGTTACTCTGAATATATAGAATTGAATCATAAATTAATTTTTTAATATTTAGTATAAAATAATAGCAAAAAATATAATCAATAAATTTTTATAAAATAATATTTTTAATCATGCCAAAAGAAATAATATTTTAATATATATTAAAAAATTTTGAATAAATTTGATCAAAATCGGGTCACCAAATTATCCTAGTTCTACTAATCCAAAATCTTATATAGTTTAGTCAAATATATATTGATATTATAGATTGACATGATAAAAAATTATGATAGATTAGTTTTTTAGATTGTGCACAACCACAATTAAAAGTAATTAGTTTGGCTGATTCGGCTCGAATTATAATATTTTTATAAATATATATATATTTTATTTTAAATAAATATAAAATTTAAAAATTTTATTAATATATTATATTTTTATATAATTGATAATTATTATCTAAATATTTTTTATTTGAATATATATTTAGCTACATTTTAATCTACATATATATATTTTTATTTTTTATATAATTCTAAATTTTTTGTAAAAAAATTAAAAATAAAAAAAAATATTTATATTTTTGAGCCCAAATTAGCTTAATTTGAATTATGAATGGGCAGTATTTTAGTCTAAATGATTGGATAATATTTGGCCGGATTCGATAAATAATTAATAAATTTTTATCTAAACTTATTTTGTATTTAAATAGAATCCTATCTAATTTAAAATAAGGCTAAATAGAAAAAATATTTAAAAATATTTATTTTAAATAATTAAAAATAAAAAAATATTACGGGTGTTAATATTTTTTATTTATTACTTTAAAAAATAATAAACATTAATGTTATTTTTTATTATTAAGATAATTAATAAAATAAAATAATAATTTTATTAAAAATATAATTGAAATTAAATTTTTATTTCAATTTACAAGTGGGAGGATTTTTATTTCAATTTACAGGTGAGAGACTCCCGTTCCCACAACAATCGCTTCAATTCACAATGGAATAATAAACACAAGACCGCGGGACCAGTAAAGTGAAACGAAGAGGAGTGAAGACGAAATGGAGACCGCTACTCAGGTCTCCATGACTGCTGCCACTAGAAATTGGCCCTCCAAACGCCTTCTATTCGATCGGCGCTACGGTTGGGTGTAATTTTCTTCCTCTCTTCAACTCTCGGGATCGCTCGCTCGCTCTTCCTGTTGCAATATCCTAACATTTCGCTCTTACTCTTATCTATTTATTTGAAAATTCAAGATGTTTTTGACAGGTTTGATGAATGCAAAGGTCCACCACAAGAAGCTCTAGCTGGTGGCCGTGGAATGTAATTCTCGCGCTCTTTTTCCCGGGAGAAATTTTCTCGTCTAATCCCCTTTCTCTCTCGGTCTTCCAAGATTCTGACCTTCGATTCTTTGACATTTTTTTTTTCTGATGTATTCTTTGTTCTTAATTTAATCTCATTTGCTTTCTAGGTTTTGCATCGTCCCTCTAACGAAAGGATTAATTAATGTGGTCTCCCAGTTGGTAATATAATCCCTCTAGCATCTCGTTGTCTCTATTTTCGTCAATTTCTGTACGTAATTGCTTATCACGTGGATAATTTTGCAAATTCTCCTATTCTGCTGAACAGTGTTAAGTAATAAGATAGAGAAACCGAAAAAGAGAGAGAAAATAAAGGTAAATTTGTCTTTTTTGGGGGGCATTAGTCGCTACTGTAGAATCCCTTGCACATGTATAGACATGTTAGCATGCATTCGGGTAAAAGAGTCAAATTATTCCAATTGATAGTAATAGAATCGTGTTTCATGTGTATCTTGAACATGAGTTTGTTCCGAAGAAATTCAAGCTGAATTTTCAAACTCTTCAATTTGAATCTTGCAAACTATAATCACGAACAAAAATTTTGAAGGTGATGGAACTAACTTTCCAAAATATTCTTTAATGCTTAAGTCAATATCTTTGGCTCAATAATTTTGAGTATGAAAGGTTAAAGGAAGAGAGAGTGTGAGAATTTAAATTGTGAAAAATTATGGAGAGTGAAGTAGAGGACTTGGCTCCAAAGTCTTGATTCTTATTTTTTCTTTATTGCTTTCTCCTTTTTTTTCCTTCTCCCTTACAGAAAGAGCGGCTGCTATTTATAGTGCCATTTCGGTGATGGTTCTTGGAAACTGTTTCTTTGAGTCGGTTCCTAAGCTGAGCAGTCCTTTCCTCTGGCTTGAGTGACAATTTGGTTGCTGACAAGAAGAATCATAGGTAGGTTGACATGTGGCATCAGTTTGCAATGGCCTGTTCTCTTCAGTTTGTCAGTGATCTGATCTTTTCTTTTGTGGCTCATGTGATATTGGTCTGACA
This sequence comes from Nepenthes alata, assembly GCA_028571085.2. NCBI lineage: Eukaryota > Viridiplantae > Streptophyta > Magnoliopsida > Caryophyllales > Nepenthaceae > Nepenthes > Nepenthes alata. The sequence continues at coordinate 2,979 of JAOVVI020010325.1, forward strand.
TTGGGTTTTTGCCCTAATTGGGACCATCCATGTCTTGCCTTTACTTCTTCTTTTGGGCCTGGCCTTACACGTTGTTTTGATTGGGCTTAACACTAGCCCTCTAGCCTTGAAGTTCAAATTTTGGCTTTGAGGATCTATGCTCGACTAGAATCTGGCTGCTAGTTCTTATGTAAAAGGTGAACCTTTCCAATTAAGTTAATCCATCAAATTTTCTTGTCATTTCAGTTGGGTTAGTCGTTTACAGTGTCTTGACCTATAGTAATGGCGGAGAATCTTTGAATTTATCTTGTGTGCTAGCCATTTTGATTTGTTATTTAAAACTTATAATTTCTTGCCGGATTTGTAGTCTATAAGAAGAGGGATGGTTCACCTCTAATCTTATCCACTTCTTTATTTCTCTTGCCTCCTGTTGTTGATGGAGCTGTCAAACTTTTTTAAGCCTATATCTGCATAGAGACTTAATCAGCTGAGGCTCCGGGGGTTGAGAGATAGTTTGAAGAGGCGTCCTTTCGAAGGCTCATTATGAAGACTGTCTTGGTTTATATCTTTTAGATAGGGAATCGTCTTGGTTCCATTCTTTTACACGGCTTCGCCAATCGAATTATCATCCCGACCGAGTAGTCGGGGAGGGAAATCTTGTGCCTTGGGGGCCCTTCTTTTTCATCTACTTATCTTTGATGGGTCTAGCATACAAGCCAGAAGGCGATCATTGCTGGCATGTGGTTGCCTCCTGCCATCTCGTAGGGGTCAATAATCAATTTATGTGATTTGGAGATGTTTTCTGTTTGTTTGATGTCCGGTTTCTAGGAGTTGAGTGACTATTTTTCACTCTTGTCCTTTGCCTTTCTCTCTTCATGTGGGAAAGTCATTGTGGTGAACAATCACCATCTCTGTGTCACTCGGCTCACCTTTTGGGTTTCTCCCTTGATGTCTCTAGCTGTGGGTGGAATGGACATCTTGTTCCATTTTCCCTTTCTGGTTTGAGATGCTGCAGAAGATGTGCACGACAATCTGACTGAGGCTGTTGGTGATCATCACCCTGATGCCGTTCTTCATCTTTTTAGACTGGTTTTATTACTCAGTTTTTTGTATTAAGATATAACTTGTACTTATTTTGAAGTAAAAATGAATGAAATATTGGAATGCTTAATTTCTACTCTTTTATTTGATCTCTCGGACTGTTGATTCCATCTCCTTCTCGGACTTGCATGTTTGTTTAGAAATTCATAGCCCGTCGAAGAGTGATTAATCAATGAATCCAGTGGACATCCTACTTAAAATGCCAAATGTGCTAGAGTGACATTGTAACGACTCGAAAAATTAATAACCTAGAAATGAAGGTCTTAGCAGTTTTGATCTTTGAATCTCAAGAGTATTTCCTTGATGAAAAATCAATATATATGGGTCGGATTTTAAAATTTTATCACTTTTTTTTGGATATTTATACAAGCCCAAATTTGATATTGTAAAAATTGACCACCAGCATTCATGGGCCAACTAGACGCGTAAAAAGTCCATTAGATTTGCGAGACACATTCCATTGTGAAGGAATGATGGTAGCATAATCATGACCACTTGAGATTGAAGCGACTGGCTAGCTATGCATTTAATCTGTCTCAGTTTTTTCAAGGTGATCTTGTTTTTTCTTTGTCTGACACATAACCTAATTAGCCGTCTTTCATCTCGCTCATGTCGTTTTGAGGGGACGATTAAGCCTATTATAATGCACCATTTGGCTAGGGATATGAAATGTTTCGGAGTTGGTTCCCACTTTAGACTCTTAATTTTGTAAAAGGTTGTGACTCTTTGGCTTTTGATTTTGGTGCTTGATTTATTTAACCTTAATCTTCGAGTCCTGGAGTGCCATCTTCTTGAACCGCTACAATTTTAGATCACTTTATTTTCAAAAATCTTCATCTTTGTTTGCTTATCTATGGCGTTGTGATGGTCAAGAGGTTCCTCTTCTGGTGGAGTGACTGACATCACCTTATCTTTGTCTCTTGTTTACTTACAAAAAAAAAAGTCTTTGTCTCTTGTTGACATACTCAGCCTTTATGATATGTTGTTGCCATCCCTTATATGATTCTTGTGCCTGAGGTTAGGACTTCTTCCCCTAGGGAAGGTTTTATTACAATTTATAAAGCCCATTTGAAGAGTGGGATTCACATTCCCATAGTGAAGGAATTTATGGAAATAATGGATGCCTTTAGATTTCTGATAATGCATCTTCACCCTAATACTATTCAGTATCTGGTTGCTTTGTGTCTTTTCTTTCATCGAAATCAAATGACACTAGATGCCAAGATGGTAAAGATTGTATTTAAATTCAATCAAGGAAAATGGCTGGATTTTAGAGATTCCCTGGAATAAGTTTAAAATTAGTGGAAGAAATTTATATTCTGTCAATAATTGAAAGGATTGGTTCTTTTTCATTAAGGTTAATGAAGATTTGATCCTATTCAATAAATGGGGGATATAAACTCGGCTTTGAAGTGTGAGTGAAGGGGAAACTTTCAGTGCTAAACCCTATATGGATCTCGTTATTCAGCACGCTGACTAGTTGCAAAAACCAGGTAGTTTTTGTTCTTTCGCTGCCTTAGATGCTGCCAGGTGGTATATTATTGTTGGGGTGATGTCATTGATGTTCCACCTCTCCCCAAGAGGCATAAGGGATCAACTTTGAGGACTCCCTGGGTAATTTGAGCTAAGGTGGTTTGTCTTGAAAATTCTCCTAGCCACGCTTCGGTTCATGCTTCGGCTGCCTAAGTTTCCACTTTTTCTTGGGCTGGGTTATCAGCTGAGATCGAGGCCCTCTTATGGGGCCAAGATAATGATAAGGAGGGTGCGGAAGTAGTCACACAATCTTAGAATTCTCACACAATCTTAGAATTCTCCTTTGGCTTTGTTCGCGGTAGTATCCTCTGAGAAGGTTTATACCTGCTTCCTTAGACGAGAGTCCTGCTCAAGTTTCACCCTCTAGGGAAATCCCTGCTTCAGCAGGAGATGAGGGGCCCCACTTTTTGCATTAGATGAGGAATCTTATATATTTCATCGATCTGTAAGTAGGAGTACGCCTGCGATTGTAGCCCCTATGCTTGCTGAATTTGTGGGCCTGGGGTGTTTTGTCTCTCGTCAAGGTCCGGTGATGTGGTGACTCCTTTGGTTGCCCATGTGGTTTCTTTGGAACAAGTAGCTGTGCCAGATGATTTTATTGAGGCGACCCCCGCTTTGGTTTATGATATGGATGTACATCAAGATCCACTCCCTTGCCTGAGGAAAATATTGAGCACGAGCGTTCTCGAGGGACACCTGGTGCTGATAGCTTTTTTCACTTGGTTATCCTTTCTCCCAATCGTGATATAGAGGTGTATCTTGAATCTGCCCCTCGGAATGAGGAGAGTGTTGGTTGTGGGCATCCATCAGATGCATTTGGTTTAGAGAGCCCTCTTCCTCAAGTAGCTTTACCTCTTTGTTGTTGGTTGTTGCCTACATTTCTAGGTACCGGCATGACTGGCCCTTCTTTTAGACCTTTCGCAGGCAATGAACTTTTGTCCGAAGAGGTATATAGGTTTCCTTTTGTTCTAACTTAAAACATGATATCTACCGAAAAGATAGTTACTAACTTATCTTTTTGTAGTCTTTTGCCCTAGTTAATCAGATTATGCGCCGTCTTCTCTGCTTAGAGCAAAAAGTGGAGCATTTAACTAATACATACATTAGTACCGAAGCAGTACAAGCTTTGGAAATTCGGGCCAATGATGCCGAAGCTATGGTGTAAAACTTAAAGGATGAGATCAACGTTTGGAAGATGAACTAGTCGAATGGATACGCATGGCTCAGAGTGTTGAGGATCAAATTGATGTGTTTGAAGATCAAGCATGTACCATTGAGGACAGAGCAACAACTGCTGAGTGCTGGGCTGCGGCTGCTGAAACCAAGGCCTATGAGTTGGGGACTTCCCTTTCTTATGTTAAAAGTGAAGTAACTGAGGTAAAAAAGCATGCCATTACTGCAGAACGTATTGCTAAAGAATGAAGGATTGAATGCCTCTAGCTTGTTGAAAGGTTTCAAGGGAGCATCTGGCTTGAAGAGCCCGGCTTTTTCCTTAGGTCTCGATTTGATGAGGGTTTTTATCTCTGTTAAACCTTAGTTTCTTTGAAAGCTCTGGATTTTCCTATAGGCTATCTACACCCAAGGAATTTGGGAAGTTCCCTTCCATTGGAGCTGATGGACTTTGGGGCTATTGTTAGTCATGACATCCCAGCTTCTAAGCCTGGGACCGTCGAATGAAACTTCTTTAGGTCGTCCTTCTCCCCTTTTGCAATGAACAATCCTTGGTGTATTTAATGTAAGGATTATTCATAATAGTTGTATATTGATTCGAATGACAGCATTTTTCATCCATCTGAGTATTATTTTGATTCAACCCCCAAGCATATGACTCTTGGTTCATGTATTATATGATTGCCGAATTGGCTTCCATCTAAATCCTTCAATCATCTTTTTTAGATTGATCAAACTTTCATCTTAGACTGAGCAGTTTAAAGATGTGGGGCCCTTTTTTTAAGGGGGGATCTCTCCAACTATGCTCGAAAGCATCCATGAGGTTTGATATTTTAGGGTGATCAGCTTCTTTAGATGAATCCAGTTAGACTTATACCCGCTTGCATTTTGGTCTCTCTTAGAGTGGTTTTAAACTTACAAGCCTTTAACCACTGGACTGTAATTTATATGGTGTGTGTGCCCGTCTTAATTGTCATCCAGCCCTCTATTAGATGTACACATTAAGTGACCACCTCTTTAGGTCGATACTAATGCCAGATGGGTTGTTAAAATTGTTCATCAGACTCATGGTTAACTTTGGCCGATATGTAATATTTCAATAATTAATACAAACATGCAAAATCAAATTTGAATTGAAAATCTTATTAATTAATAAAGAAATCAAGATATAATACAAGTAGGCCAAAGTGATAGGAAGGGCATACTGTTCCTAAGCTTGACCTATTACTGATCGTATTTAGGTGATAGTATTTAGGTGAAGGGTGTTCCACGTTCAGGAGATAAGGTTTCCCGCCTGAGTGCTTAATTTGTATGTCCTATTCCAGAGGATCACTGTTACAAGGAAAAGTACCTCTCTAGTTGCTGAAAGTTTATTCTCGTGTGCCATTTTTCCATTAGCCCTAACATTTCTCTGTACTAGGTCATTGACTTCAAGCACCAGCACCTTCACCTTTGGTTATAGTGCCTTGTCATTTATACTTGTATGTCGCATCTCAGATTTGTGCAGTGTTTCGTGCTTCGTTTAGAAGATCATGGTTTTGCCTCAAGTGTTAGGAGTTTTTGTCGGGACTAAAATTTGATTTTTGGTAGTTGGGAAGTCCAATCTTTATTTGGATGATAGCCTCTGTTCCGAAAAACAAGCTGAAAGGAGTTTCACTTGTTTCTCGTTGTGACGTCCTATAAGCCTAGAGTAAAGAGAGAGGAGTTCTTAGACCCAAGCTCCTCTGGCATCATCTAGCTTTGCCTATAGTTCGTTAATTGTTTTTTGGTTGATTACCTTAGCTTGTCCATTTGTTTGAGGGTATAAGATTGACGTATGAACCAGGCAGATTCCGAGCCATTGACAATATTTTAAGTTTTTTACCAAAAAATTAGGTATTATTGTAGGAAATAATCCCTTAGGGAATCCCAAACCTGCAAACTTTGCTTTGTCGCAGGAATTCAGTTGTATTTTGATGGTAATTTTAGCCAACGGGAAGGCTTTTACATTTTGTAAAGTAATCGGTACTGATTATGATGAACTTTCTTTGTCTGGTTGCCAAGGGAAAGCGGCCCTAGTATCGAGTCCCCATTGTGCAGAAGGCCATGGAGCCTGTAACATAGTTAATTCCATGGGCGGCTGTCTTGGGACATTTTCATGGATTTGATAACTATTGTATTTTTTAACAAACTTTATCGCATTTTTTTCATAATAGATCGATAATAACCTTTTGTCGTAAATTTGAAGACAATATTCTTTCTTTCTATATGTGCCCCAAAGTTTCGAGGTGTACTTCTTGGAGGGCATAATTAGCCTTCGCTAGGGCCAAACAATGCATGTAGGGTATTGATTAATCTCTTTGGTATGGAAATCCATCAATAATCGTACACCAACCTAATGCCTTTATTATGCGCTTAACTTTTGCTTGATCACTCAGCAGAGTGTTGCTTTGAGGTTTTTGAAGTTTGGACTCATCTAGGTCTTCTTGTCCGATATTTGAAGAACTTCGACGGGGTTATACTTGGTCTTTACAAAGTTTTCTTCATATACTGGGCATATTGCTTTGGATAACCACATGTTGACATCTTGGAGAGACAATCGGCTTTCCAATTCTCTTCTATTGGAATGTGGACGATTTCATATTTTTTAAAGTTTTTCAGAAGTGCCTGTGCCTTGGTGATGTATCTAATTAAGTTAGGTTTGTTAGCCTTAAAATCGACCAACACCAACCATTAGCTTAAAATTATTGTCACGACTCTGATATGAGTAGATAATAATAATAACGTCGAAAATAAACTCATCCACATATCAGGTCTAACGACCAAAACCGGGTTAGATACTATATACCAAAACCATAAGTAAAATATTCAGATATAAATACTATAGTACCAGGAATGGCAAAACTATCTCTGTCCAACCCACTCCGACATTATACCTACTCAATCCATAATGATGGGTGCTGATACCCAAGGCTCACTTTAAGATCCATTTTTCTAAAATCGGGCCCTGATGCCATCGAGACCCAGCAGGCCCAAAAGGTCCAGGCACCAGAGCCGGCCCATGTAGCACAGTGGACTCAAAGTCCACTTAGGCCCGTGGACTCAAGATGGGTTTCGGACGCCGTCCCGCTTGCAAAGTCGGCATGCCAGGGATTTGGTAGCTGATCCTGTCAGTATGCAAGAGGAATGATGGCCAGCAGAGCACGCGACCCTGCAGAGGAAACGTCGCACCAGGCGGACATGCACGCAACTTTCCTGACATGGTAAAAGGGATTCGCAGAATTGGTGGTAGGATCCCTTAGACACGCAAACCCCATGTGGAGTCCTATCAATGGAAAGCTCAACCATTATAAAACATTAACTGTTTACCAAATAAAGGATCCCCACATTTACTCTTGCTAACTGTAATAGAGAAAGAGAAGGGAGAGAAAGAGGGGGCTCGTGTTGTAAGAGTGACTCCTAAGAGTTTCCATACACTTGGTCATCAGCCTCTTATACTTTAGCGCATTCTGTAGTTTCTTTGTAACGAAACACAAGATAGTGAAAGTAGTTTTCATACTAAAGTCCTGTGGTTTTTTCTTCTCATTTAAGAGAAGGCTTTTCACGTAAAAACTCTTTGTGTATCAGTCATCGTATTCTCCCTCCTTCCTCTTCACACAAGCACTATTTGGTGTTTCTGTCGGATCC
>JAOVVI020010326.1:2142-13133 GCA_028571085.2 Nepenthes alata
GGAAGAAGTAAAGGGCGTGGCCCTAAACCTACAGAGAAGGGCCGAAGCAAATCTAGATCGAGGTACCAAAACCTCAAGTGCCCTCATTGTAGAAAGAAGGGACACATCAAGAAGTATTGCTACAAGTGAAAGTAAGAAAATGTAGAGAGTAATAAAAAGAAGGCAGACAAGACTCGAGATGAAGAAAAAGCTACTATTGTCACCAGGAGTGATCTTTGGTTAGTGTGTTAGGAGGATGAGATGATCAATCTGGCTGATTTTGAGACAAAATGGGTGGTGGATAGTGGTGCTTCACTTCACGTCACATCACGGAGGGAGTTATTCACATCATTCACTCCCGACGACTTTGGAATGTTAAAAACGGGCAATGAAGGTACATCCCAAATTGCTGGCTATGGTGATGTGTGCCTCATCACGAATAATGGAACCAAGTTATTGTTGAGGGATGTCAGATATGTCCCAGATATTTGGCTAAATCTGATCTCGGCGGGCAAGCTTGATGATGAGGGCTTTTCTAGCACATTTTGTGAAGGAGTATGGAAGTTGACTAGAGGGTCTCTAGTTGTAGCTAGGGACATCAAATTTTCCAGCTTGTATATGTTACAATCCTTGATTGCAGCGGGAGATGTACATGTTGCTAGAGATGAGGAGTCTTCAGAATTGCGGCACCGACGGTTAAGTCACATAGGTGAGAACTTCTGAATTATTTAGCAGGAAGAATTATCTTCAGGGTGTAAAAGTAGCTCAATTGAAGACTTGTTCTCATTGTATGGAAGGAAAGCAACGACAGGTTTCATTCAATAGTAATTCATCCACAAGGAAGACTGATCTCTTTAAATTGGTCTATACCGACATATGTGGCCCTTTCAATGTGAAGACTCTTGGAGAAGCTCTTTACTTAATCACGTTTATTGATGATTATTCTCAAAAACTGCGGGTGTATCTGCTAAAATTGAAGGATCAAGCTCTTACATTCTTTAAACATTTTCATGCCTTAATTGAGAGGCAAACTGGGAAAAAACTGAAATGCATCCAAAGTGATAATGGTGGGGAGTACATCGGAGCATTTGATGAGTATTTTTGATCTCATGGAATTCGCAATTAGAAGATTCCACTTTAGACACCACAACTAAATGGGATGGCCGAATGGATGAATGGGACATTGATGGAGAGGGTTCGATGTGTGCTTTCAGGAGCGAATCTCCCCGGCTTATTTTGGGGGAAAGCCTTGAGGGTCGTGGCTCATGTCGTCAATTTGTCACTGCACGGTACCTTGAAGAGAGAAGTTCCTAAAAAGATATGGTCCGAAAAAGACATATCCTACGATCACTTGCGGGTGTTTGGATGCAAGGTCGTCGTTAACGTTCCCAAAGATGAAAGGACCAAGCTGGAATCAAATACCTAATAGTGTATATTTCTTGGTTACGGGGAAGATGAGTTTGGATATCGACTGTATGATTCGATTGAGAAGAAGTTGGTTCGATCTAGGGATGTCGTGTTTATTGAGAATGAAACTATAGATGATATTGGCAAAGATGCAAAGACTGTTTCCAACAATGATGACAGTGAGACATGTGATTCAAATCCTACGCCGGCACCTGTCCGTCATCAGAGTAAATATCAAGCCAATGCTGAAGAGGAAGAATTCCATGAGACTCCAATGTCTGATAGAGATGAGGATGCAGCTATTGCTCTTGATACTGCTGAGCCTGTCGAGCCCATTTCACTCCGACGATCCATGAGAGATCAAAGTCCCTCTACTCGTGTGTCGGCCAATGAGTATGTGTTACTTATCGACGGAGGGGAGCCCGAATATTTTGAGGAAGCAATGGAGGATGAACACAAGGCGGAGTGGATGAAAGTTATGCGAGACGAGATGGCATCGTTGCATGAAAATCACATGTTTTAGTTGACAATGTTGCCAAAGGGAAGATGAGCATTGAAGAACAAGTTGATTTTCAAGTAAAAAATAGATAAAAATAGCTCACAACTAAGGTACAAAGTGAGATTAGTTGTGAAGGGTTTTAATCAATGGAAGGGTATTGATTTTGATAAAATCTTTGCTCTAGTTGTAAAGATGTCTTTTATTTGAGTGGTGCTTGAATTGGCTCCTATTTTTTATCTGAAAGTAGAATAGATGGATGTGCAGATGACATTTCTTCACGGTGATGTTGAGGAGGAGATCTACATTGAGCAGCCTGAGGGATTCCTGGTCAAGGGGAAAGAGCAATTAGTGTGTCTCAAGAAAAGTTTATATGGGTTGAAACAAGCGCCAAGATAATGGTACAAGAAGTTTGAGTCTGTCATGGTGGGTCAAGGCTACCGGAATATGACCTTGGATCATTGTATCTTTGTTTAGAGATTTTCTGATGATAATTTTTTTGTTATGTTACTATATGTCGATGATATGCTGATAGTTGGGCGTAATACCTCCTAGGTCACGGAGTTAAAGCGACAGCTTGAGAAGTCTTTTGCTATGAAAGATTTAGGGTCGACAAAGTAAATTCTAAAAATTAAAAATTTTTTACGACCGCAAAGCAAGGAAGCTATAGATGTCACAAGAGAGCTATGTGGAGAAACTACTTCAACGTTTCATCATGAAAAAGTCAAAATCGGTGAGCACCCCGTTGGCCAGTCACTTCAAGTTGAGTAATCAACAATGTCCTTCTACAGAAGATGAAGAAATATACATGAAAGATATTCCCTATTCTTTAGCCATGGGAAGCCTAATGTATGCCATGGTGTGTACGAGGCCAGATATAGCTTATGCTATTGGTACTGTTAGTCGACTCTTGTCAAATCCCACGAAGGAGCATTGGTCCGCGGTGAAATGGATTCTAAAGTATCTCCAAGAACTTCTAAATTGTGTTTGTGTTTTGGAAGCAACATGCCACTACTGGTTAGGTATACTGATCCAGATATGGCGGGTGATGTTTACTTACAGAAGTCTACTTTGGGATATTTAGTCATGTTCGCGGGAGGAGCCATTTCCTGATAATCAAAATTGTAAAGGTGTGTTGTTCTCTCCACTATTGAACCGGAGTTCATTGCTATAACGAAGGCAAGAAAGGAGCGGTTATGGATGAAGAAATTCATTTTGGAACTTGGTATCAAGCAGGAGTGATATGTGTTGGTTTGTGATAATCAAAGTACGACTTACCTTTGTAAGAACTCGTCATTTCATTCCAAATTAAAGCATATCTATATGATGTATCACTAGGTGCGGTATGTCGTTGACACGGGGTTGTTGGTGCTAGAAAAGGTCAAGCCTGAGGAGAATGGATAGGATATGATGACCAAAGCATTACAAAAGGGGAAGCTTGAAACTTGCTATTTTCTTGCCTGGATGATGATGAATGGCCCCACACGGTCATGAGGGGAAGTTTATTGGGTTATGAGTCACTCTCATGTGGGCTCATACCCACTTGATATGATGAAAGGAGGCAAATATTCTCACCACTTGATTCTCGCCTGGATTGTGCATGAGCGCAAATTCCAGAACAGGGCGCTCGATCAGCGCCCAGATGGTGCTTGAGCGCAGGCTTGCGCCCGGTTCGCACTCGAGCACAGCTCGAGTGCGTGCCATTTTTATAAAATGCGCACTTTGCATTTTAGGGTTCGATTTTGATTAGTTTGAGCGTCGTTTCTAAGAGAGAAAAGAAGAGAAATAGAGAGATGAAGGAGAAGAGGAAGATTTGAGCTTCCGGTTGGGTTTTGAATCAAGTTCCAGTCTCCCCCAATCACACGTACGAAGTTCTTGCTGCTTTGAAGAATATCTGCTGTGTTTTATCTCTATTCTTTTACTTTGTATTTCTTGTATGGGTTGTTTGAAGCAAGGGGTTGTGACTCTTGAGATTCGTGGTTTGTGTAACCAATAACTGTCGCTAGTGAAAATTTTAGACTCCGTGTCTCGTGATTTTTCTCCCTTATTTAATAGGGAGTTTTCCACGTAAAAATCGTGCCTTTATTACTTGTGATTGATTGTTGTGTGCTTGTCATCGTTTATTTCGTATTTCTTTACGGTTAAAATACATAGTCAATTCCCAGCTAGCTGAAACATTTAAGATGCTAAGACATCACAATATGAAGCTCAACCTTGCAAGCGCATGTTCAGCATAATAGCTTGCAAGTTCCTTGATTTCTTCATTTCATACAAATGCATAGTAGTAACTCTAAGAAGATTAAAGAATTTATATGCATGGAAAAGATGATAAGAGACATCCAAAGGCTTATCAATAAGATCAAATCTCTATTAAGGTTCATAGCAAATATTGCTAATAAATACTTGTCATTCTTCCGGGCCTTGAGGTGCTCAAACACGAGGAGCTAGGATAGATAGATAAATATCAACAGACCTTCGAGGAACTAAGGTGTTATCTCAACTTTCCACTACTCCTCTCAAGGCTTGTCACTAGAGAAGACCTATTCTTCTACCTAGTGATCTTGGATAGAGCACTCAATACAACACTGTTAAAAGGAGGGGTACTAAAGTTGATCTACTACATCAGTAAGATGTCATCCAACCAAGAGACCAATATTTCATGATAGAAAAAGCATCACTAACACTCATACTCTACAGGGAACCTAAGACCATATTTTCAGATACACAAGATCATCATGAGTACTAATCAGCCCTTAAGGAAGCTTTTGCAAAAGCCCAAAGTCCCAAACGGCAATTTCCCATACCTTAATAATGGTTAGTCTATGGTTATTAATAGGACAATCCTCGAAGGGCTATGAACAGAGCACGACAGAGTCGATGGACAAGTTGCCCAACATCCTCATGGCTTATACAAGGCAATACCGAGGATGGCTACTAGAGAAACTCCTTACAACTTGTGCTTTTGGGTAATGGTTGTCATCTTGATACAAATATGATTGCTTAGCTTTTGGATATGTAAATTTGGGCCTATAACCAATGAAGAGGCCATACAATGACCCGTAGATATGCTTGAGAAAGCATGGGATGCTATCAACCTATGCCCTAAGGCCTACAAGGAAAGAGTTGCCCAATACCATGATAAAGATGTAAAGGCACAAACCCTCAAGTAGGAGATCTAGTCCTTAGAAGCCTTGAGTCTACTAGGAAGGTTGCAAGACAAAAAAATAAACCATCGTCAATTTGAGAAAACCTATTTATGATAGCAGCAATCATCAAAGACAACACCTATAAGTTAAAACTTATATAAGTTAAAACCTAATCTGATAACATTGCCAACGACTTACAATTTAATCCACTTGAAGAAATGCTTCTAGTGAGAAGGGCCTTATAATGGTCTGCAAGAGGTGGCAATGAGTATACACCATAAGGCACCCATAGTTGCGGAAAATCTCAGTATGTGCCTAACAAGCCTAATTAGTAAGAAAGCAATAACAATGCTAAGACATATCATGAAAATTGAGTCAAAATTCTCACAAAAGTAGTTAAAATGTCCTAAAAAAGTGGAGCCAAAAAGTCCGTAAAAGGAAGAATAGACGAGAAGGTGATCAAAGGCACACCAAGGCTGCCAAATACACCCCAACTATGAGACAAATTCACACAACGAAAAGCTAAAATACCGAAGTGTTCCTCTGAACAACAAGGATAAAGTGCAAAAAGAACAAAGTACAAAAAAATTAAAGAAATGGACAAAAGTGAAAGGATTATTCTTGTTGATCTACACATTTGTACAAGCTTTACAAGAGAAGTACCACAAGTTGCTACAGGATCCAAGAAAATAAGAAGAGAAAAAAGGAGAAAAACTGCCCCTAAGCACATTAGAAATTGAATCCTACCAAGGGCGAGAAATAGGTGGCCTAGGTGGGCTTCAATGCAACTCAATGACGAAGAGCTGGAGTAGCCAGTCGCAAGTCCACAAAGAAGTAGACCAGGAAGAAGTCAAATGTCTCTATTATCACACAAACACCAAGAGCCGGATCAAGCACCTTGTCTATAGCAATCTAAGCATGTGGAAAGATGTATTTGCCTCACTATGGCCCGATACTAGAGGACTCCATGGGGAAGGAGGTATTTGCATCTAGAAGTCCTCAAATCCTAAAGCAATAAAAGAAGAGATTCATTAAATAATGTCACATCCACAACGACAGTGGCCACAATCTTTGCCCCCATTGACCAGAAACTAACAATCGCTGCCTTCTACATGGCTGGTTCTGCATTCCAATGGTACCAATGGATGTATGCAACCCACCAACTCACTACCTAGGAAGCTTTCACCAGTGATCTGGAACTCAGATTCGGCCCCTCCACTTATTCCAATCTTAAAGTCTTACTCTATGAACTACGCCAAAACACCTCAGTTGCCTCATGTATGACCGAATTGGAAGCTCCATCTACCCGTACCTCCAGCCATACCACAACAAATCTCCTAAATTGTTTCATCTCTGGTCTCCGGGATGAAATCCATTGGGAACTCTTACTGTTAAAACCTCAAACATTACCAAAGGCCATTGGCATGGCCAAGTTAGTAGAGGAAAAATTTGAGGCCGGTCGCTCCACTTCCCACCGTCCCCTAACTTTCAAACAGCCGCCCTAAGCTCTGGGCCAACCGCAATGGCCATCGTCCCACCAGAACTTGCCACCGAGATTGCCCATCAAGCGGCTCACACTGGCAAAAATGGCCACACGCCGTGCATGGGTCTTGTGTTTCAATTGTGATGAACAATTCACTCCAGGCCATCGTTGCCATCCTCCTCAATCCCTTTGTATAATTGCTAAGCCTGAAGAAAATTCTCTCTTTGAATCACTCCACTCAGAGGAGATTTCAGCAAGGTCTGAATTCTAGCCAATAGATTCTCCCGAAATGAAGTCCATATTACCTATCATAGATTCTGCTCCCACAATTTCCCTGCATGCACTAGAATGTTGATTCGTTCCCTCCACCCTACGGTTGCAATGCTAGATTGCAAGCCGACCGGTCGTCATCCTTGTTGACAGTGGCCCTACTCAAAATTTCCTCTAGACCAAAGTGGCCCAAAACTTGGGACTGACAATACAGCCGTCACAACACCTTAATGTCACCGTCGGCAATGGTGATTCTCTCCACTATGAAGGGTTTTGTTCCAACACTCTGATAATGTTGGACCAGTCTCAATTTCGTGTGGATTTATACTTGTTGCCCTGTTATGGGGCAGGTATAGTTTTTAGGGCGCAATGTCTGGCTACAATTTTCCCTATCTTATTCGATTACAAAGCATTGTGGATGAGTTTTGATCATACTAGCCAACGACTCACCTTACGAGGGTTGCAATCAGCTTCTATTTCTGCCATGACCCCTGGGGCAAATGAGGAGAAGTGACATGACTAAAGCCACTGCTACCTACTTCCACATGACTGTCACTTCCATGTGGCAGGCAACAAAAGAACCGACAACAAAGCCACTCTCCTTCCTTACCCTTAGACATTGACCGTATCATCCGAACAGCTTTGCAACAGCTTCTCTCTACATTCGCAGGAGTCTTTTCCCTACCCCGTGGCCTACCTCCATGTCGGACCACCAATCATCGCATTCTGTTAAAGCCCAACTCCGCACCAGTCAACGTCAAGCCTTGTAGGTACCCACACTTCCAGAAGGAGGAGATGGAACGTACGATTCAAGAGATGTTGGCTGAAGGAATCATTTGACCCAGTCATAGTCCCTTCTCATCCCCTGTCTTATTGGTTAAGAAGCGGTACAAAAGTTGGCAATTCTGTGTCGACTACTGGGTCTTAAACATCATTACTGTCAAAGACAGATTTCCCACTCCTACGGTCAATGAGCTGCTGGATGAACTGGCCAGTGCTCGAGTTTTCTCCAAACTCAATTTACAAGTTGGATACCATTAGATGAGAGTCCACCCAGAGGATATCCACAAGATAGCCTTCCGAACTCATGATGGCCACTATGAATTCGTGGTCATGCCTTTCGAATTGTCGAATGTCCCCTCTTCCTTTCAATCCGAAATGAACGAGATCTTTTGTCCAGTGCTTCGGTGATCTGTATTGGTATTTTTTGATGATATTATTGTCTACAGTTCTACCTGGGAGAGTCATCTGCACCACCTTGCCTAGGTTCTACACATCCTCCAAACCCACTCTTTCTTTGCATAGCTGTCCAAGTGCGAGTTTGGATGCACTTCGCTGTCATACCTTGGTCACATTATTTCAGAGCGCGGTGTGGCAATCGATCCGTCTAAGATTGCTGCCATCTAGACTTAGCCGCTGCCTACCAGCGTGACCCAACTGTGCGAGTTTCTAGGGCTCGCAGGGTATTATTGCCGCTTTGTGAATCAGTATGCCTAGATCTCAGCTCCTCTGACGGTGTTGCTACGCAAGAACGCTTTCATTTGGACCCCCGAAGCCGAACAAGCATTTACCTCCCTCAAGGCTACACTCACCTCTACCCCTGTGCTCACCCTGCCAGATTTCTCCAAGAATTTTGTTGTGCCGACTGATGCTTCGGGACAAGGCATCGGGGCCATGTTGCTTCAAGGGGGACACCCCATTGCTTATTTTAGCAAACAACTTTGCCCGAAACCGCAGGCCTCCACCTATATTAAAGAGTTATGTGCTGTCACCAAGGCCGTAAAAAAATGGCGACAATATTTGTTGGGTACTAAATTCACCATCCAAATGGATCATCAACCACTCAAGACACTACTAACCCAAACAATCCATACCCCAGACCAGTAGCACTGGATCACCAAACTATTGGGGTTTGATTTCGACATCGAATACCAGCTTGGGTGCCACAACGGACTAGCTGATGCACTATCCAGGCGCGAGTCAGGGACCTGTCTAGCACTCCAAGCAGTTTCCCAGCCTGTCATTGCTTTGTTGACAGCCCTGAGAAAATTTGTTGCAAGGCACCCTACAACTGCTTCATTTGGCAGGGCCATTCAAGAGTAGCCGGGTGACCACGCAAAATTCTCCTTGTGCGATGGTTTGATCTTCTTCCAGAACCGAATTTGGGTACAGCCTGAGTCTACTCTGTCCGACTTGATCCTGCAGGAGTATCACAACTCCCCACTTGGAGGGCATGCCGGCATTCACCGTGCCTTTTTCCCGCACTGCGTCCATTTTCTCCTGGCCAGATATGCATAAGGATGTGCGGGACTTTGTTAACAGTTGCCTGGTCTTCTAGTAGGTTAAACCACTTAATACCGCACTGCTGGGATTTCTTCAACCACTTCCCATCCCAGGTAACATTTGGGAATCTATCTCCATGGATTTTATCACGTATTTAACTCCTTCGCGTGGCAAGACGATTATATTGGTGGTCGTTGATAGGCTCTCCAAATACGCCAATTTTTCAACCCTGGACACCCAATAATACACTGCCGTTCAGTTAGCAGAGGTATTTGTCAAGGACGTTTGCCGGTTGCACAGGTTCCCGGTAGATATCGTCTCTGATCGTGACCCTCTGTTCACGAGTCTGTTTTGGAAGGAACTCTTCAAATTGCAGGGAACTCGGCTGTCCATCAGCAGCGCCTATCACCCCCAATCGGACTGCCAAACCGAAGCTGTCAACCGCTACCTGGAGGACTTCTTGCATTGCTTCGTGACCAGCGTTCCTTCCTCATGGGGTACACTACTTTACCTTGGGTTGGGTGGCATTACAACATAGCATGGCACTCTTCCATAAAAATGAGCCCATTTGAAGCAGTCTATGGGCGCCAACCACCCAACCTGCTCACCTACATGCACGGCTCCTCTTCTATAGCAGCCGTAGACAATCTGCTAACCACAAGAACGACTATATTGGCCATTCTCAAAACCAACTTGCAGCGCTCCCAGCGGATGAAGCAACAAGCAGATTCTCACCAGAAAGATAGGGAATTTCAGATCGGTGACCTGGAATACGTGCGTTTACAACCTTACCGCCAAACTTCAATAGCGAAATGGCAAATCAACAAACTCGCCAAGCGATATTACGGTCCCTTCCGCATTCTGGATCGGGTGGGAGCTGTCGCCTACCGCCTAGACTTGCCGACACACTCCAAAATACACAATATCTTTCATGTGTCTTTACTCAAATGGTGTTGCGGTGATTATAGTAGCCTCACATTGGATTTGCCCGCTGATGCTCTAGGCTCCCAACCCTTGCTGCAGCTATATCAGATTCTTGGGCTCAGGCATATTCTCCGCAACAACCTACCTGTTTCCCAGGTCTTGGTGCACTGGAAGACCCAAGCGCCCAAGGAGGCTGCCTGGGAGACGGTCTTGGAGTTCCAACAGGATTTTCCCAGTTTCAACTTTGAGGACAAAGTTGGTTTTGATGGCCCCGACAATGTTACGGGTTTTCACAATGGATCCTCGAAAGTCCCACGGCAGCCTACAGCTACGAGGCGTAGCAACCGGATGACCCAATGTCCACTGAAATTGCAAGATTATACTTAAATAAATTATAGCGTCTGTTACATATTCCCTTCCTTGGTATATTGATTAGTTGGTTATGATACTAAGTAGTTGGTTAAATATTCTGTTGTGGTGAGCATGCGCCACCACGTGCATTTTCATTGTATTTAGCCCAGTTCTAATAGAGGAACAGTAAGCACTATACTATATTCTCATCCCCTCCTTTCACTTCTCGTCTCTCTCTATCTCTCTCGAACCTTCTCTTCCCCTCTTAATCTGTCTGTTTCTCCTCTCCAGCTCTCTGCTCGATCTCCCCGCCCTCTTTCTTCTGCATCAATCGGCTGACTCTGGGTCATTATATATATTCCATGGAAAATATTATGAATGGAGTAAAGCGGCCCGCTGCACGAGGCCTACCCACTGAAAGGCTTCTGAAGGGTAGATAAATGCAGCCTTTTCTTTGTATTGCTGAGTGGTTATTTTCTTGGTTTACTACATAATTATATACTAGAAATATGATTAATGTAAATTCATGTGCAATCAATTGCAAATAATTTGGCAGATTGGAAAAAAAACACTTACAGCTCAAATTGGTTAAACTTCTTAGAACAGTCACAAACATGTTGAATCAAATGCAATTTTTTGGTTCATATTTCAT
>JAOVVI020010327.1:0-12864 GCA_028571085.2 Nepenthes alata
CCCACTCAGGCTTCCAAATTCTGCTCTAGCCACATCTCACTCTGGCTCTCAAAAATAAACTCCGGAATTTTCTCTCATAAAAAACCAATTTCAAATCAAATCGGCTGAGGAAAATCCAAATCGGCCATTGAGATGTAAAAATCCGATTTCATTTCTAAATCGGCCTTTGAGGTACAAAAATCTGACTTCATTTCTAAATCGGTATTTCCTGAAGCAACACAGTAATTCAATCCAGTTTCAAATCCAAACCGGCATTTTTCACATTACAGCTCACTCTGGATTCCAAATTCTTCTCCGGTCACTGCCACTCTAGATTCCCAAAATCCACTATGCCGCGTTCTATTATGGAGCCCAAGATCTTGCTGTCACCGTCTCAATACAGCGCTCAAAAATTGAACTCTGAAATTTTGCACACCGGAATTTTGCATTCCTTTAGAAATTGGACTCCAAAATTTTACACTCCGAAATTTTACACTCTGAAATTTTGCATTCCATCAAAAATCGGACTACAAAATATTGCACTCCCGAATTTCGCATTCCGTCAGAAATTGGACTCCGGAATTTTGCATTCCTTCAGAAATTGGACTCTGGAATTTTGCACTCCGAAATTTTGCACTCTGGAATTTCGCATTCCGTAAAAAATTGGACTCCAAAATTTTGCACTCCGGAATTTTGCATTCCGTGAGATATTGGACTCCGAAATTGTGCACTACGAAATTTCGCATTCCGTCAGAAATTGGACTCGGGAATTTTGCACTATGGAATTTTGCATTCCGTCAAAAATTGAACTTTGAAATTTATCACTCCAAAATTTTCCATTCCGTCAAAATTAACTCCAGGATTTCATTGAACTCCGGACTATCATCAACTCCGGACTTCAAACAACTCCGGACTACAATTAACTCCGGCTGATTTCCACTCCGGCTCTTAACAGTGAGACCGTCAATTTTGGACTTTAATCAACTCCAAATTTTAATCAACTCTGAATTTCAATCAACTCCGGCTCTCAAGAGTGAGACAATCAACTCCGGCTCTCAAGAGTGAGACAATCAACTCCGGACTTTAATCAACTCCGGATTTCAATCAACTCCGGAATTTAATTAATTCGAGTTGATTTCCACTCCGGCTCTCAAGTGTGAGATCGTCAACTACGGAAGGCTACCAATCTCGAACTTCAATCAACTCCGAATTTAGGCTAACTCCGGACTTCAATCAACTTCAGATTTCAGCGTAGATTTTCCCCTAGCAGCACGAAGCACTACGAAAAATCTCTCGCAAATTTCAGAATGAGCCTTTGAAGGTATAGAAACCGATTTCAACTTCAAAATCGGCATCTTCTCTCACAAGAAAAACCACGGTTACATCACCAAGCGACCCAAAAGCGGTCGAACTCTAAACATCGGTTGCATCACCGAGCGGCCCAAACGAGGTCAAATTCTAAACCTCGGTTACACCATCAAGCGGCCCAAACGAGGTCAAACTCTAAACCTTGGTTACATCATCGGGCGGCCCAAACGATGTCGAATTCTAAACCTCGGTTACATCACCGAGCGGCCCAAAAGAGGTCGAATTGTAAACCTCGGTTACATCACCGAGCGGCCCAAACGAAGTCAAATTTTAAACATCGGTTACACCACCGAGCGGCCCAAACGAGGTCAAACTCTAAACCTCGGTTACATCACCGGGCGGCCCAAACGATGTCGAATTCTAAACCTCGGTTATATCACCGAGCGGCCCAAAAGCGGTCGAATTATAAAGCTCAGTAACATCACCGAGCGACCCAAACGAGTTCAAATTCTAAACCTCGGTTACATTACCGAGCGGCCCAAAAGTAGTCGAATTCTAAACCTCGGTTACATCACCGAGCAGCCTAAAAGCGGTCGAATTCTAAACCTCAGTTATATCACCGAGCGTCCCAAAAGAGGTCAAAGTTTAAGAAAAAAAACAGACTTTCCAAGGATGGTAAGTCGACAAAGTCAAACAAATAGCATCCCATCAGAAACATGCCGGGGGTTAAAAATTTCGAACAACCCGGCATGGGGTGCTAATAATGGGTTCAGTAAAACCCGACCCAAGAAAACCATTCAAAACCACTTTATCCAATCCAATGGCGGTTATCTTTGACGGTTGGTTACGGATAAGTGTGATGGGCGGTTAACTATGTCGGTTAAATATGGACGCTATCTATATATAGACCTCATCCAAAGAGAAAAGAAAGAGAAGGGAGAGCACAAGCCAAGAAACCTCCGAAAAACCTCCAGAAAGAGAAAAAAAAAAGAAAGAGAGAAATGGCCAGAGAGAATCTATGAGAAGGAGGCCAGCCCTCCATCATCACAAGTGGTGCCCAGAATAATTTCTCAAGGAATAATCCAAACAATCTTCATCTCTCTCTATTCTTGGAAGCATGACTTTTACAAAATACTCCACCCACCAAATATACACCCTTCATTTACCTTTCTATATTCTTGGAAAGAATTCTGACTTGAGTGTCGGAGAGTTTATGGTGGGAACAATTTCCGCCGACTTCTGACCATTAGTTTTCAGTTGTGTTGCACAGGATTCATATTCAAGACTATGGAGATCCACGTCAGATCGACCAACAAGAAGATCCGATTTACGGCCCCTGACCCGTAGGACAATCCGAATTTCTGGAACGCATCAATAAGTAAATTTAAAAAATTGAGAATATAAATTGTAATGAAATTTCATAGTATTGCACTGAAATCATATACATTATTTCTTTCATTATATTTTAAATGTAAATTACATATGTTTAGTTATAAAATTATATTATTTACTAAAATTTTAGCTCATTCCTTTCTTCTATTTTACTAACTTCTTCAAATAAAAGCTTCAAATACTTGTAGAACGATCAGAATTGAAGAAACAATTGTTCAGGAAGATATTAGAATCTGAATTATTGAATGTTTATTGTTGTATTTTAATTTTTTGATAGTAACACTTAATGTTTTATGTTATTCAAACAATGAATAGGTATTTAGAATGTTATGAGTCTATGAATACAGTTTAGAATAATATGGTTGTAGAATTGTGGGATCTCAAATGGTTCGATAGTAAACGGTAGTGGTTATTAGTTTATAGTTATATTGAATTATTAATTTTTGTTATATTTGGGTTATACATAACTCCTTATGTATGGCCCGACGTCATGGTTGGGTTAGCATTTGAGCCACATGTTTCGAATCTTGTGTTTGGTTTATAATATTTTATTTTGGTCAATTGAGATATCGACGTAAAATTTACATCCAATATTAATTATATGGCTAATTAGATCATTATTAATATTACTATTAATTGCTAATGACGGGATCAAAATTTAAGACGTGACATAATGATACACTAAGAGTAAATTAATCTTGAAAAAGACTTGTACTCCTTAAAATTGTTCAAATAGGTCGCTAATTATTGGCAAATGGTATTTATTTTTTATTATAATTAATTCAATTTTCTATAATCATTACACAGTTTCATCAATCCATCCTTCTTCATAAAAAAATATTAGTGTTCCCCATGACAATTCACTCGATCAAATTTCCAATAACCTATACAATTTCTACTTCAACTCTTTCAACTTGGATGGAGCCATTCTATAAAAAGCCTTCGATGTAGGTGTAAATCCGAGTATCACATCAATAGCAAACACAATTGCTTGATTTGAAGATAAACTTGTCAACTCTTCTAGAAATACATATTCAAATTCAAAAACTATCAAAATCTCCTCAATAGACATGTGATTACTTTTAACAAGTGTAACATAAACTAAATAAGCTTGGCATCTATCTTGAATCAAATAGCTCAAATATAGGGCCAATATCAAACCTAGAGATTCCATCCTAATATTTCCTTAAAATTCAACAGAATAATACCTCAAAATATAAGGCAAGACCATCTTATTAAAACAATCTACACACACATGATAACATACTAATCAGTCTATTTCTTATATAACATTGAAGCTAAGCATATTTAACAAAATAAAATCCATAAATAGTTGAAAATACTAACCCAAACCAAGTATTCGGGATACATAATGTCCACCACCAGTGACTTATCCACTATAGTGGATACGACCAATGTATATTCTAAAATTTGAGAGGGTGAACTTATAATAATTTTGTACACTAAAGATTAATCAATACGTGAGCCATAATTAACATGTTACTTTCAACTACCGATGGGTAGACACCCGGATACTTTGTTGTCATTGCATAAACTCTCCCCAAAATGTTCAACTTCCTTTCCCAATGCTTTGTAAGAAACGGACAATATTTTATCATATGGCTAACTCGGCAACAATTGATATAAAGTCCAGTTTGCCAGTAGCATTGGTTCCTTGGATGGTGCTTGCACAATCATTGCATACTGGTCTAGAGTGCTATAGCTTTGTCGGCGAAGATTAAACCCCAATCATCATATCTTTATCATGTGTCGTGGACTTTAAGTAGGGTATTCCCAACTGCAAGCTTTGGCCTCTACTCATCATCCTCTTCTCAAAGAACTTCATCCTTTCCTACTCTTGCTTAATAAAAAAGGCTCGGTTAAACACTTTGCTGTACATCCTCAACCGAAATGACACCAATTGTTCCTACATCAAGCCTTGAAGCCCTTATAAGAACTTGTTGGCCCTCCCGGCCTCATCTACTACAATATGTAGTGAGAAGCGGAATAATTCTATAAATTTTGTCATATTTTGTCACCGTCCAGTTTCCCTACCTTAGGCAATTAAACTCGTCGTCCCTTAACTCACAAACGCCCATCAGAAAATATTTTTTCATAAAGGCTTATGAAATTTCCTTATTTTTCATTCCCAATATCCTTCTCTGCGTTGCTCACTATCAATCAGCTTCACTTTTCAACTTGTAGGCCGCAAACCTTACCTTTTTCTCCTTTGGGCAATTTATCACTTCAAATATTTTGTCCACCCTATGGAGCCAAATTTGGCTTTTCTGGGATCCAACTCTCCTAAGAACTATAGAACTCACTCGTTTGTTAATCGGTTGACAAGCGTCATGCCTTCGTCTAGGTTTACTGCTGCTAGTCTCTCCATGAGCTTGACATCTTGACATTGTATCATTAGGGACGTGATATCATCCTCTCAACTAGATACTACTCGATCTCTTGACATTTTTCAGTATTTATCATTTCATAAATTTCAAACATATAGTTTTGCAATATCACATCAGACCTTTTTCTTACAACATGGTTGATTCCACTTTTATTACGACTTCGACCTGGGTATGTAATTAAATAAATTTCTATTATCTACTTTTTTCTTAAATTTGGACAAAACTCAATTAACCTAATTCACCAAGTCAAACTTAAATAAAATCAAATCCAAAACAATATAATATCCATAATACTCAATTACAGATGCAAGACTTGACCAAACTATCTGACTTCATCCCTAAATAAATTATTTTAATAATCTACTCATACCAAACCAATCCATATGAAAAAGTATCTACCACGATTCAACTATGATAATATAAAGCCTGTACAAATGTTCGTATTGATAAAAATATCTCCTAATATCATAGACTATAAACAAATCGAATAGACAAAATCCTAACTTAATCTTAAAATAAATCCAAATATACGTCTAACAACATAATAATAACAAAGGTTTTTGATATTCCCTATCCAAAATTCTAGAAGTAATCTCAAGGCCCTCTAATTTGAAAGGGTATATATACATAACATATATAAATCAAATAAAGCAAATAAAACTAATAACATCATGTCAAAAATTCAATATATTAAATATCCCAATGAACAAGTGTCCAAATCTGATTTTATATACAAATTTTATAATTTATATATAAATATCAAATAATATTAAATTGTACAAACTCATCTAAATGTTCAAATATTACATAATTCTAAACATTTGAAAATCCAAAGTTGGATAATTCCAATGACAAAACCTACAATTCTCAAAAAATTAAAATATTTTAAATATCAAATATGATACAAATAAAAATTTTAAAAACTTAAATCATTCAAAAAATAAGAATTAAAGATCAAAAGGACAAACTTTGAGAAATAATCATAAATATTTTTAATAATATTAAACTAAAATACTATCATTTAGGCCTAGGCGAGCTGTCTACAAATACACTCTATAGATGTGGTCAACCATCACTTTTTTGCCACCTGTGGGATAGGTATAGTCATCAAATATGCATGATAATTAAGATGTCTGAATATATAATTTCATTAATATAATTAAAGTTATTCTTAATAAAATACCAAATGTTGGACTTTATAATAAATTATAAAATTTTTTCTCTCTATAACAAAAGTATAAATTTAAAACTTTTTACCTCATAAAAAAGTACAACAATCAAAACTTTTCACTTTAAGAAAAAAATATAAATATCTGAACTGATAGGTACGCAAGTAATGGGATGGCCCAAAAAGGATTGACGGCGCAGAATTGCTACGGCTCATTTACGCCGGGACGGTTAACGTCCAGCGTTAACCGGTTGAAAGCAAAAGAAGACGGAAAAATTAGGACGGACAATCTGGATGGTCAACTTCCTAAACGGTCAACACTTATGTTGACAAGAAACTTTATCATTTGAAGATCAAACTTAACGTGGCCCAAGCCCAACTTGGCCCAAGCATCTATCCACGACCAGCAACGATTTTCTTCCTGGATTACGCACTCCCACAGAAGGCAATCTATTATGTAGATTCAACGCGCATCCTTAAAGGAATGTGTCACAATTCTCTCCTTGTCTGCTGCTAACCCTTACGGTTATAAGAACACAGAAGGAAGATAACTAAGGCAACGGATGTTATTGTCACAGAAGCTCTCCGCCAAAAGAGGAAATAATCTCAACAAAGTACGGGAATCAAGCCCTTCCGTACAATGAAGGCTTCCCAAAGCAACGCCTATAAAAGGCCACAAAGTCTTCATTCCAGGGGACGCTTTCAGACACGCTTGAATTCACTCACAAACACTTGCATTCCACAACAATCTTATACCCTCAGTTATTCCCACTTACCCACGGGAAGCCATCTTCTACAAAGCTTCCACGCTTTCAGGAGCGCAATCTTCACTCTCTCTACTATGATCCTAGCGAACACAATACATAGAATTTATGCTTCTCACGGGCCTCAAAGCCTCTCTCGATGAGAGCACACACCCATCTCAGCACTCTCCGTATTTTCATCACTTTCATTACCTTTACCTTCCAAACTCAAAGGTTATTTACTGACTTGAGCGTCGGAGTATTTTCAGTGGGATAATATCCCGCCGACGTCTGACCTTTTATTCTTAGTTGTGGTGTGCAGGATCCAAACTTCGTAGACGGAGATGAATTCAGATGATATATTTAACCAAAATTTTCTCAAAGTTTGGATCCAAGGCGCATCATTGGCGCCTTCTGTGGAAAGCCACCAACCTAATCCCACTGAATCCAAAAGACCCGGAGAGGTGTGTACATATCGGGAGCTCACTAACTGGTATACTACGCAACGAGCTAGTAACATTCTTACGATAGAATGCTAACGTCTTTGCATGGATACTCGCTGATATGCCTGAAATTTTGGTCGGAGTAATGGTCTACAACTTGTGTCTCGATCTCAGCTGTAAGCCCATCAGGTAGAAACGGAGAAATCACTCCGTAAAAAAGTTGATCGCCATCCGGGAGGAAGTAAAACATCTACTAGATGCCGACTTCATCAGAGAAGTCTAGTACCCAGATTGGTTCCCCAACATCATTATGGTGAAGAAAAGTAATAAAAATGGTAAATGTGCGTCGACTTTACAGACGTCAATAAAGCTTGTCCGAAGGATAGCTTCCATTTACCTATGATCGACCGCTTGGTAGACTCAACATCTAGACACGAGCTCCTGAGTTTCATGAATGTTTACTCGGGTTATAACTAGATCCGGATGAGTCCTAAGGACAAGGATAACACTTCGTTCATAACAGACCAAAGCACCTACTGCTATAGGGTACTACCCTTCGACCTAAAGAAAGTATGAGCAACTTATCAATGGCTCATGAACATGAGATAGATCGGCCGCAATGTGGAGGTGTATGTCGACGACATGTTCGTCAAAAGTAAGACCACCAATGACCATATCTGTAATCTGGTTGAATCCTTTGAGGTGCAGTGCGCACATCAGATGAAGCTTAATTCCTCTAAATGCGTCTCTGGAGTATCCTCGGGGAAAGTTTTGCGATTTTTCGTCTCCCAACAGGGGATTGAAACAAACCTGGAGAAGATCAAGGCCCTCGTAGACATGACACCACCCCGACGTGTCAAAGACGTCCAAAAGCTTACAGGAAGACTGGCGTCCTTGTCCCGTTTCCTAACCAAGTCAGGAGACAAGTACCAACCATTCATTAAGACTCTAAGGGGGACAAAGGCAAACGGATTCCAGTGGATTGTAGAATGTCAGGCAGCCTTCGACGAACTAAAGCAATATCTGGCCAAACCGTCGTTGTTGACATCACCCAAGGACGAAGAAGTGATGTACCTCTACTTGGCAGTGTCGAATGTGGCTCTCAATACTGTCTTCGTATGCAAGGACTTTGACGCTCAACGGTCGATCTACTACGTGAGTAAAACGTTGACTAGCGTAGAAACGCGCTACCCACGCACAGAAAAGTTAGCCTTAGCACTTATCTTTTCCGCCCAAAAATTGAGACCCTATTTCCAGGCGCACCATGTGGTAGTTCTAACTGACCTTCCTTTGAAGAATAATCTTCAGAAACCTGATATTTCAAAACGACTCGTAAATTGGGCAATCGAGTTGGGTGAGTTCAACATCGAATTTCAGCCCAAATCAGCCATCAAATGGCAGGCCCTGACCGACTTTATTGTCGAGACCATGACCCTAATTCCAGATGAACAGCCCATTAAGGGCACAGGACTACACGGGGAGGAATCAAAATGGGTTCTCAACGTAGACGAATCATCTACAGATTTAGGCAACAGCACCGGAGTGGTCCTGAAGACTCCTAATCGGTTCGAGGTGTAGTATTCCCTTAGTCTTGACTTTTCGGTCACCAATAACGTTACCGAATACAAAATCCTGTTGGTTGGATTAAAACTAGCTAAAGTGTGTTCCGCTAAGCGATTTACCATTTACAGCAACTTTGAGCTGATCGTTAACCAAGTCAACAGAAATTTCAACGCATGCAATCCCCAATTGGCCAAATACTTGGCTAAGGTAAAGGAAACTAGGCGAAGATTTGATAAGATAACCCTTATTCATATTTTCAAAACTGAGAACTAGAAGGCCGACCAACTAGCCATAATAGCAACGGCCGAAAACCTAGAACTGTATTTGAAGGACATGCGTGAGGTCTTAAACACTCCCAACACGAAGGAACAAGAAGCAATGCAAATCTCTGACGCCGAAAGCTTGATGATGCCTTGCCACAGATACCTAACAGACGGAACACTGCCAGACAACATGGATGAAGCAAAGCGGATCAAGAAGACATCCTACTGTTATACCATTGTCGATGGAAGGTTATATCGTAGTGGCTACTCGATCCCTTACCTCAGGTGCTTAACCCCTAAGGAGGCGGACTACGCCTTGAGTGAAGTCCACCTTGGGATCTGCGGGTCGTGTATCGACGGGAATAACCTAGCATTCAAAATCATCCGCCAAGGATATTACTGGCCAACAATGAAGAGCGATGTGCACGGCTTTGTGAAGAAGTGCAAAAGTTGCCAACTCCACGGCAATCTTCACCACCAGCCACCCACCGAATTGGGGACTCTCCAAGCTCCTTGGCCTTTCGTACAATGAGGGCTCGATATTCTCAGCCCATTTTCCATTGCCACCGAGCAAATGAAGTGTATCATTTTCGACATCGACTACTTCGCAAAGTGGGCTAAAACTGCCTCGCTAGCTAAGATCACAGAGCACAACGTTCTGGAATTCGTACGCCAGAGTATAGTCAACAGATTTGGCATTTTTAGGTCATCGTGACTAACAATGGAACCCAATTCGCCAAAAAATGCTTCACCAAGTATTACACCAATCTATGTATCAAATTGGTCTACACTTCGGTTGCAAACCCGCAACCCCATGGACAGGTAGAGGTCACAAACCATATGCTACTCCACGACCTGAAGACCGAGTTGGAGGACGCAAAGGGCTCCTGGGTCGAGAACTGCCTACCATCCTATGGTCTCACCGAATAACTCCAAAGGAACCGATTCATGAGACGTCCTTCAGTCTCAGCTACGGGATTGAAGCAGTAATTTCAATTTGAGATTGGGCTTCCAAATCTTAGGGTGGAGTCTTTCAACCCGCAAGGTAGCTCCCTAAAAAATTCGAGAACACCTAGACTTACTGAAGGAAGCCCATGACGCCGCCAGGATGCGGGTAGCAGCCTACCAACAATAAGTTGCGTGCTATTATAACAATATGGTAAAAGCGCAACACTTTGAAGTTGGGGACTTGATCCTACGAAGCAACGAGGCCACAGGTAAGACCGTCAACCGTAATAAACTTTCTCTAAACTGGGAGGGTCCCTTTTCAGTCTCGGCCATCTTGCAAAATGAAGCATACAAGCTCCAGACCTAGAACGGCAAGTTGGTTCCTAGAACGGCAAGTTGGTTCCTCGAACGTGGAACGCGGTTCACCTTAAGCGCTATTTTCAATAAAAGCACAGGTAAGTCAACCGTGTGCATGCATATAGGAACACTTTTCACGTTATATTTCTTAAACCACTGTACGGAAGACTTTATTTCCTTTTTTTCTATATACATATGTATGTCTATTTGCAGGTTTACATGACCTAGACTTTCCCTAAGTCGAGAGGGTTTTCACCCTCTCGTAACTAAATTCTGATCATCCAGGCAGCCCATAAGCGGTTGTAACTAAACACTGACCATCCAGGCGGCTCATGCGTGGTCGTAATTAAATCCTAGTCATTCAGGTGGCCCACGAGCGGTCATAATTAAATCCTAGTCATCCAGGCTACCCACAAGCGGTCGTAATTAAACCTTGGTCATCCAAGTAGCCTACTAACAGTCAAACTAAACCTTGGTCATCCAAATGACCGTTCGTCGTCAAAATCTCAGGAGGCTCAACCGACACACACCACAACCCCCTTCGCCAAGAGCGAGTGTGGTATGTCAAAAACGGTCGTCAACAGCAAAGGCTCTCTGTCCAAAAGTTGGCCACCCCAATTCGTACTTGGGCAACACCGCCAAGCCTCACTCATGCATGAACATAGAACAGGCTTGACCCGACATCAGGGTACACCTTGTGTCTTCTTTAGGACCTAAATCCATGAGAGAGTGCAACAAACCTCTCAAGAAGCACTGACTAGCCAACTTGCATACAATGCGCTAGGTCGGCCGGCCCATGAAACTGCATGCAAGTTGGTAAACCAAAGAACAGAAGTGCAAGAAAGAAGATGCATACTACCATAACAAAATGGTTAATTAGGGAACTATTCATTATTGTGTCATCATTATACAAAGCGCATACAGCGCTCTTCATAACGTCTCGTAAAAAGAAAAATGAGCAAAAATAGTCCAGACGGTGCCGCTGCTGCCGAGATATCATGTCTCAGCTTGGTTGCTTCCTGACGCTGATGAACCTTCCTGAGAATTACGTCGGGACCTCTGACCGTGATAGTTGGAGTACCACACCAAGTTGGATCTCTGTGTGGCACCAGCATTGCGCAAATCCAGGAACCCGATGAGGAAGCGAGAATCCACCAAGGAGGCGATCCTGCAGCTGAAACGGATCCCCTCCTAAAACTGCTCCTCCATAATAGCGCCACCTCTTTAGGGCAAAGCCTCTTCCTTAGCTCGCCCTCAAGCGCCTCAATCCACTGCAAGGCCCATTGGTGTGCCTCCTGATCCTCTTGCCCGTCGTTCTTAAAGGTCGGGCATGAACGAATGGAGCGCTCCTTCGCCTGAGTCGCCTCATCCTCCTCTAAGGATGAAATCTCAACCGCGTTGCCCTACACCTCGTGAGGCTGGAAAACAAAAGGTTGTTAACAAGGAAAATACAAACCGTTGCAACAAAAACCCTAAAACCAGATGACAAAGAAAGTACCTGGTGAGAAGGCCCAGTGCGGTCGGTACAGGCGGCACAGAAAGGCTCTGGAGAGCTCTTAGAGAACGACCACCTAGAAGAGAAACAATAAGGAGGGCTAGGCGAATTGTCTGGACCCCAGTTGAGGAGAGTCAAAATGCATGTCATATTCTCATCAGCCATGGCAAGTCAAGAATGGAGAACGGCTCATGGGCAAGATTCAAGGGGGAAACTGCTAAGGCAAAACACCAGAACCCTAGCCAATTTATAAACCAGAGTTCCTGCCTAAAAGAATAACACGCGAATCAAAGGGTCGCGTCGTTTCGGAAGCCCGCGATGCTTGTGTCACAGTTTTGAGGAGTCAATTTGAGCGTTGTAGTGGAAACCTTCAACCAGTGAGAAAATAACGTGACAAAGGCAAAGGCAATGGCGGACAACATCCTAAGGCCAGGCCACTCCGCCAAAAAGCTAGCCGCCAAAAAGTTTGCCACCTAAGTTCACACTTGGGTGTTGCCATCAAGCTCCAGATCACAAATGAAGGACAAGCTTCGCCTGACGATGGGATCCACCCTGATAACTTCCACAAGACCTAATTCCTTTAGTGAATATCACAAACGTCACAAAAACAACAGACGACGAACTTGCTCACAACACACCAAGTTGGCTGAAAAACGCAACAACAATGCCTAAAAGGCAACAACTAAAGCGAGAATGGAGAACGTCAGTAGAATATTTATTTTGTTGATCAAAATCTATACAATTACAAGGAGTAAGGAGTACAAAATCTATGGAGGAGGAGATGGCTGTCCCACGAG
>JAOVVI020010329.1:0-13132 GCA_028571085.2 Nepenthes alata
ATCCGGACCTCTCAAGGCCGGACTTGATTCATCTTCAGGCCGATGTTCCTTTCTTATGACACTTTTCCGGTCAACGGCGTTGACCGGATTCTAAAATTGAAATATTTCCTTAATTTAAATTTTGGGTTGTTACACCCGTTTCAACCCTTCTAACCCAATATTTCACATTCTTAAACCCTTATTTTGATTATATTAGCTTAATAAATCATTATTATCATAATTTAAAACTTGAATCTTATTTATGGATTAACATTTTAAGGTTTACAACGCCGGTTTTCAATTTTATCAATTTCTGGTCGTTGGGCTTTTTAATCCAATTTCTCCCATATCCTTTAACATCGATTCATTTATATTAACTTAATTACTCTTCATTATTAGATTTTAGAAACTGGTACTTTACACGGAGCCTTCGAAATAGGCACAAATCCTAGCACAATATCGATAGCAAAGTGATTGCTTGATCTGGGAACAATCTAGCCAAATCATCTAAAAAAATATCTTTAAACTTGCAGATGATCAAAATGTCTTCAATGATCACAGAATAATTCCCATATGTGACCTTATATGCCAGATAAGCTTAGCACCCATATCTCAATTGATAACTCACTTGCAATGCCGAAAATTAGCTTTTAAGCATTCTTACTAATTCTTCCTTAGAACTCAGAGGACTCATATCCTGAATGTAGAATGGAATGGACTTACCAAAATAGTCTTCCACGATGGAGGATCCAGCTCTAACTTCACAAACTGTATATGCAAAATGCTCTATTGGAACCGTCTGACTCCTATCTGGACGTCTGGAATCCAGACGCCTGGGATTCAAACGATTCTTTGACAAATAGCAATTCTGGCCACAATTGAAGCAGACTCCACTCTGACGAGGAAAACTTGTTCTACAATATTCTCCAACAGAATTTGCAAGTTTACCTCGCAAATTTGAACTTTAGGGAGGAAGATTATGTTTCATCTGACTTTTCTTTAGCTTATCCTCTGAAAAATAAATGAATCCATCCTTCAAGCTATGACTCCAATACTATGATTTCTTCTGAGAACGCTTCTCCCGAAACTACTCCTACTTGATCA
This sequence comes from Nepenthes alata, assembly GCA_028571085.2. Lineage (NCBI taxonomy): Eukaryota > Viridiplantae > Streptophyta > Magnoliopsida > Caryophyllales > Nepenthaceae > Nepenthes > Nepenthes alata. The sequence continues at coordinate 1,084 of JAOVVI020010329.1, forward strand.
GCAAGGTCTAGTTCATCTCCTCGCCATAAGTCTAGAGTCGGAATGACGTCAACTGCTTCCAAATTGAACCTTGAGATCCTCAGCTACAATCCTACTGTAACAAATCTTTCATATTTTTCAACATCTTACTCAGTATCGCTTTAGGAGGCCGAACCTCAAACTCTTCATCCATGAATTCTTCAACGATGAAAGATTTGCGGGGATAACTATCTACCCGATCACAGTGACAAGTAGGAATGGACAACTCTTGAGTCTTCCTCTTACTCCGGCCGTAACTTTAAACTTCTACACGATTATCATCATTGCTGCCAACAAAATCAGTCTTACCCTCCTTGTTATTTCTTCTAGTAGAGGTTGTCTACCAAATCTCTACAACTTCTCCTACAAAGAGAAACGAGCTGACTTGATATGACCTTCATCTTTATCTGCGGCTTCCAATCTTGAAGAATCTTTATTTCCTCAATCGAACATAATGATTACTTCTTGCTTTGCGCACTTGCTATCTTTACGCAGAACCATGCCAATCTTCTCTTTATCGTTCCAATTTATATCGGATGTCTCCGAAGAGACATTCCAAGCGATCTCCTTATTCTCTTGTCCCAAGATAAGGAGTTGCTATCTGCTCGCCCACATCTACTCGGCCAAAACCTCCTTCTACTCTATGAGATTTTGGACCAACACTATCCAAAGCTGGTACTTTTCTTTCAAAATCATAAAACCCAACAAAATCTCCACATATCAGCAGAAACTAAACAAAATCCTCCTTTAACCACTTATATCAATCCACTAATTATGTCACTCATGCGACTCATCATGATTGGATGATTATCCTTCCACTCCAAACCCAAAACTTCGTAACTCGACCTTCTGATTCAAACCCAATCCTTCACAACTGAAATTTTCTACAATCTGCCAAAGGCAGTACTTACCATACCCAAACAGTCAATCAATTATTTACCGAAAATGATCCAAAGTACCTCTCCTTATGACTTTTTACCGATACCACTTTTGTCACGAACCCAAACCAAGCAAATCAATTAAATAATTAATTATAAATACTAAAATTTTCAAAATCTCAAATGAATTTAATAAATAATACTAAGTACAAAAATTCGGGTGTGACAAACTAATTACACAGGACCCAATAAATCAAAAATCTACACAGGACCTGATTGGATAACCGTTTGGATAAAGTAAAAACGATCTGCACTACAACTATCGTAAGAGAGGTAGCAATCCAACCAAAAATTATAATTAAATATAACATAATATCCAAACTATTTATGAAATATAACCATGGGCCTATAACCAGCCAATTTCAATATCCAATCATATCAAATATCAATTTAAAACATAACAAACCTAAAACTCACCAAATCAGATGAATAGCTGACAGATCACGTTCTAACTCCTGCGTTACGTTCGAACCTTCTACTCTTAAGGGATAAAATAGAAAATGTGAGTCAAGCACTCAACAAGTGTCATATTTAAACAAAAGGAGTCCAATGAATCAGAGAAATGGTCAATAGATAAAAATCTATTCAAATCACAAGATAAATCTAAATTATCAATAAAATAAATCTAATAGAAATCCAAGATCCAAAATCTAAAATTTAATGATAGTGTATACTCAAATCAAATATCTAAATTTAAAATAAATATTCAAATCATAAAAAATTTTCATCAGGATGTATATATATATAAATATATATACATAAAATAGAAGTGATTCACACCGATTTCAATAGGCAGATAGCCAATTCCAAAATCTAATCCAAGTCCAAGTCCAAGTTCAAGACCCGATCAGCTCATGATTTGGGACAGAATCTGATAGCTGATGATCCAATAGCATGCGTAGAAACCGAAGAGCGTTGCAGCAGATAGTCCAAAGGTTTGAATCAAAGTATATAGTTAAAATTATTTGTACGAGACATACCAAGACCTAACTGTGGGTAAAGTCGGTGAATCTCAAATCCAAGTCCAAAATTTAAATCCAAATCAAAGTCCAATACAAATCATGCATCAAATTTGAGTTTTGATTATTTAAAGACTAGTTTGAGGAAGAATTATATATAATCCTGGTAACCTTTAGGCCAAATCAAATACAAATTAGTCCAACATGTATGGCCACCCATGTACTTTGTACCAATGGGTAAGGTTGCTTACTATGTTTTACTACCTGCAACTTTGGGTGTAATTTTTAAGCTTATTAGATATATTAGGACGTTCAAATATATTATAAGGTTAAATTAAATCATCAAAATGGGAATGGTCACTACTCCAAACATTTTCTGCCGATAAAAAGAGATTTTTAAATAACAAATATCTTCCCATCGAGAGTTGGACAGAATATCTAATATCCCAATCCAAATGTAGTGACTATGACCTAAGACATGCATGTGACTGTACAGCCTATACAAAGTTTTATACTCATTTTCAAACATATATACTGATATAAAAATATACGGTATCTAATAAATTTTTTAGACTTTTAGGAAAATAGTAAACCCTCTAAAATCATAAAACCTAATCTAGAAACATCCAAATCAGCCAATAAACTATAATACATGTCCAGATTAAATAGATCGGGTATAAAAAATACATACATGTTAGTAAAAATTTTAAATAATATCTAAAATATATCAAATATTAAATTAGACCAAAAAAAGGGTTACAGATACCTACCTTGACTTTATATTTTGTAGATTTGAAGAAAGGATATCCTGAAGTGTCCGAATCGGGCACTCTCTCTCTCCCGTTGGGGCGGCCCCTTCTCTCTCCCACCGCATCCCATTCTGCCTCTCTCTCCTTCACTGACGGTGGCTCCGGCACGATCGACAATGACGACCACGGCGGCAGCACCCGGTGACAGTGACACGATGGCGGACAGCGACACAGGTAACCGGCGATGGCTTTCTCTCTCACCACGCCTCTTTCACCTATTTTTCTCCCGATTTGGGCTATTTCTTCCAAAATCGGTACATGCAATCCCAAAATAAATATCCACAAAGAGAATGGAAGGATTTACTGGCATCAATTTCACCCATCTTCTCCCACGACAGCGGCGGATCCTCCTTCGGCTTAAGACTTTTTCTTTCTCTCACACCATCGCACAAAATGGAGGTTGAATAATAGAGAGGCTTTGCTGGGCTTCCATTTCTAGCTCCGATTTGCTCCGACGATGACGGCCGGTGGCCTCCCGTGCCGCCTCTTCCCAGCAAAACCCTTCTCTCTCTCCTCTTTGTCTCTCCCAGTCCCTCATTCTGCTTCTCTTTCTCTCTTTTTTTGTTTAATATATTATTATTATTATATATTTTTCTTTTGACGTTCATTTATTCCAAAATCTAAATCGGTATTTAGATAACAGTATGGACGTGCTCTGGGAGTCCCTTCAAAATTTTGATTATTCTCAAAATCTTATAATATTTAATTAATCATCATCACACTTATATTACCTAATAATAATAATGACAGATTATCCCAATTAATTTAGATAAAAATTTGAGATATTACAAGGAAACCATCTGTTGAGGGAAGCCCATTAACTCCAGAGTAGTAATAAGAAAATTTCAGTGAATAGAATCATAGGCTTTCATGAGATCGGCCTTCATAGCACATCTAGGAATACCTTTCTTTGAATGGTATTTATGTAGGAGCTCCTAAGCTAGAAGAACATTATCACTAATCTGCCTACTGCAACAAAGGTAGTTTGACATCTATCCACCAGGCAAGGTAAAAGAGGTTTGAGGCGATTGGTAATAATCTTCGAGATAGCTTTATAGATGACATTGTACCAGGAGATATGCCTATAATCAGTCACCCTGAAGGGGGATGCCACATTAGGGATTAGGCTGACGATGGTGGTATTAAGTTGCTTGAGAAACTTGCCTTGATTAAAGAAGTCTCGCACTGCATTAGTAACAGAGGGTCCCACAATATGCCATTTTTCTTTAAAGAATTTGAAAGAAAATCTATCTGGTTCAGGAGCTTTATAATCTCCAATGGAGAACATGGCTTGCTAAATCTCTTCATCACTAACCGTGGCACATAGGGATGCTCTGAATGAATCTGGGATAGTGTGAAGGACATACGGGCATATTTGGTCTTTATCCAAGGAGCCATGAGCGCATCCTGTACCAAGGAGACGTTGGAAGTGCTCCACAATTAGGTTCTGGACCTCATCCTTGCCGTTTGTTGGAGTGCCATCCTCTTTAATCATTGAGATGATCCTATTACGATTGTAATTACCATTAACTGACCGGAAGAAAAATCTGGTGTATTGGTCACCATCCTTAAGCCATTTAATCTTCGCTTTCTGCTGAATCAGATTGAGCTCCTGAGCCGGGGCATGATAGTAAGCTTCATTGCAAGTACATTCCTCATTGTTATCACCGATAGTCAAATAATAGGCTACTTGGATATCCTCCAAAGCTTTCCTCATTTTGACAACCTCCTCATGGACATTTCTAGCTTGTTCACTTAACGACTTCAGCAACCGCTTAGTGTTTTTCAATTTTGTCACCAAGCGAAACATGGGGGCACCAAAAACCTCTTTCTCCCATGCCTCCTGAACAACCTGGGAGAAAAGTGGATGCTTAGTGAGGAAGTTGTTAAAATGGAACATGCCTTTTCTGCCACAGTCACCATCAGTCGAGTATAAAAGACATGGAGAGTGGATCAATAGGCTAGCAGGAGGGAATGATACTCTGTACATCCTAAATTGCGCAAGCCAATTACCATTAACAACTACTCTATCGACCTTTCTGTAAATGTGGATAGAAATATCTCTCCTATCATTCAAAGTGTAAAACATACCATCGTGACTCACGTCCTCCAAATCACAATCCTTAAGGCACTTATCTAAATCCGAAGAGCATTTAACATGCCAAGTACCCTGTCAACCTTCCGAGGGTGATTTGATGGCATTAAAGTCACCCAGCATGGGCCATGGTAACTCTTGAGATAGTAAGCTAGTGTCACAAAGACTATTCCAAAGAGTACAACAGTAGGTCTCCGTGTTAGCACCATATACAAAGGAGAGCAGGCAGAGCTTATTTTCCATCATGAGACGTGCTTTGGTATGTATGACCTAATCCTCTTTAGAGATAATAATAACATTAACGAAGCTTGGATCCCATCCAACCCAAATCTTGCAATTAGAGGTATCTGAATAGTTCATTGTCCATTTCCATTGAGGCATAATGTTGCGTACAACATGATCCGCCTTACACTCACGAAATTCGGTTTCCACCAACCCCACCATAGCACAATTGAAAGAGCTAATAAAATGTCAAACATTATGGACTTTAAATATTGCCATTTAGCTTGTGCACATTCCAACAAGCAATATTAATCATGGGAAATGGATGTAGTGGAAGACTTCCTTTTAGGCCCCTTTGGCTTTTTTAGAATAGCTTTCAATCCCATGCCTTTAACTGGAGGCACAGCACTGGCATCTTGAAGGGGCAAAAGATCCCCTTTCTCCGAAGAGCTGCTACCAGGGATCGTCATTGCAGCCTACGAATACGACCTAGCCAAATCATTCGAGGCTAAAGGAACTATCCTAGGAGCAGACAAATCCTGCTGATGCTCAAAGGGAATTATGCTAGTTCTAGCTCCAGAGGTTTCTGATGCCGTCCTCAATTCCCCAATATCCCTCAGCAGTTTATTAAGCTTGGAAGCAGACCTTTGCTGTCCTGGTTGCTAGGCCATGGTATTGATGCCCATGATTTGTAGCAGCCCCTCTGTCCAAGCAAGCAACACCACCATTACTAGAAGAAGAATCTTCTAGGCATATCTGAGTCTGCTGTTGTTTCAGGGGCGTCAAAGCTACTGCTGTTCCAGTCTAGCAATTAACAAGAATCTGAATCTACCTCTCACAGATATGCTGAATAGATCGCCCGCCGTGAAGTTACATGCCACCATGTTCCTCATCTATTGGATCATCAAAAGTACTGGGATTAGCCTCATCGTTCCCATTAGTAATGTGGGAATTTTGCTTTGACACCTCCAGATCACTGGGAGGCTTCCCATCCATGGCGATAACCAAAGGAAAACTAGAAATAGCAATAACATATGGACTGGAAACCTGGCAAGACACCTTTGTTACGATAGAGGGGTCAGTTTCATCATCAGTTTGCATGATAGCAAAGGAATTAGATGAATACGTCACTGAAACGACCTCCATCTTGTTCTGATGAATGTCTTTCAGCTTATTACCTTTAGGAGCATGCTGATCCAGTAGGAAGGGGGCAGCCAACACCCTGCCCATAGGTCTATATACCAACTTAGGCTTACACTGGGCAGCACTACGCCCAATTTTCCTGCAGCTACTACATTTCGAAGGTTTCCATTAATAGTCTACCTCCATTTCCACGAAAATCTCCACCTTGGCATCTGAGGTCTTCCTAGATTTCAACCTGTTTTTTGTGGGAAGAACTGTAACTATCCCCACCTCAACGCAAACGCATGCAAAGTGCATACGGTCCATTTTAGCCGTATTAGTGTCCAACTAAAGCGGTTTTTCCACAGCACTGGTGATCCAGCTGAGCCCCAAAGAAGTCCAATATTCAATAGGGTCATTCTTCAAGTTGATCCATACCGGGAATGTTTTATGTTCCTCTTTCACCATGGGCATCCCTAATTTCCATCGCTTGAGGAATAAGGTTTTACCCCCAAATGTCTAAGGGCCACTAGTAAGACAAGCTTCCATTTGAGTATCATATGAGAATCGAAAGAAAAAGAAACCATTATCACTGCATGCTACATGACAGATTTCGAAGCGAGCCTAGATTTTTCGAGCAATAAAATTGACAGTATGAAAGTATAATGATTTATCAAAAAAAAAAAACCAACCAACGTAGCCCCCAAAACATCCATTCCTTGTTTGATAACATCTGAGGAAGGAGAGATAGTAGCTACCTTACCATCAACAAGCTACGGGGGGTAGAATTTCAACTCAAAATTGGGAATCACTCCGCTCTTCCAGACTATGGCAGACCAGGTAGCTTGGGACAACCGACTCCTCCACTGATTTCAACTGAGAGGGATTAGTATTGCACAAGGATGGCACATCAGTTTCAAATCCAATTGCTAGGCAAATTTGGGATTTGACCACTTTTTACTCCAGAACTAAGGGAGGATCAGAAGTTGTTATAGGCACCTTCGCCTGGATAGGTGCCTCACTGAGAACCTTCAGTGATGAAGAGGGCAAACCTAAAAGAGGAGTTCGAGCAGCGGGCAAGGGTGGAAAGGCATCAGGATTAAAAGGAGAATACACCTTTTAACATAACTTTTGTCTTGTTACTTATTCACAAACTAATGTCCCTAGTGCCAACTACCTTCAACGAGCCATCATCACTCATATTCAATAATCCTCAGTCCTCGGGAGTATAGGAGATGAGGACCTTTCTTAATGTCGTATGGTATGAGTAATCGCCATCTATCACCCAACTCATCTCATGACCCATAAAACTATGAGTTTTCCTTGTGTGGATGACTACGAAGTTTTTGCAAGTAGTATAGAGGATAGATTATTATCATCGTGATACCTCCTCTATTGTTGCTCATTACCACTCTCTTTCTACTACTTTCTCTCAAAGTAATTCCGTATCATATGACTCTTCTAACCAAAATGAAAACACTTGATTTCTTAAAACTTGGATTGACTATTTCTCCTTTTCGACTTGCTGTATTGGTTCCTCAATCTTTCATTCCCCCACCCCCTAGTGAACATTAGGACACTTTGCTCCCTTGATATCTCATGACTTTTCTTTTACCTAGACTTATTTATAAGCAAAGAAGTGACAAATTTATCAAGGCTAAGTATGTTCTTTTTGAATAATAGCATTGCTAGAGTCATTTTTCTAATTGACATATTTTATAACCATATGTACTATTGTACCGATGTCGGGTTATGGGTTGTCGAGATTCAGTATCAACATATCCGTTCTATCTATTACATACTCCAGTCGCTCGAGCCCGTCTGAAGCCTCCGCGCCCTCCGTGCGCTCACTACCCGCTCGACCCTAAAAACCAGTATGGTCCCCGCTCGCTGTGCGCCGCCCCCACGCTCGAGCCCAAAATCTAGAATGGTCGCCGCTCGCTGTGCGCCGCCTTGCACTCGAGCGCCAAGGCAACGGTCAAGTTTTTAAATATGAATTTTGGACCCTCTATAAATACTTGGCTTATAATTTTGGAACCCTAAGGACTCTTGATAGATTACTTTCGTGCCCCGCTTGAGAAGAACGTTGTTCATGCTCCATTGATATTACTTCTCTTGAGAAAACCAAAAGCTACAAGGTTGAGTTTCATGTTCTAATAAGTTTTCTCTTCACCTTCTCATAACCATTTAAATACTTCCTTCTACCTTCGTTGGAGACGTTGGTTCGTTGAAGAAGGATACCCGATCGTGTTCGGTAATTCAAGTGGCTCAAGAGAAAAGATTAACGTGAAGACCGGAAGGTGTCCGGTTCCGTTGCCGCGGGAAACTCCACGGAGTTCCTTGGTAGAGATCACAAGGTGGGAGTAGGTTGGTTAGGTTAGCGCGTCGTTACCACCCGGTCTGTAAGTTGGTTGTCATAGTGCATTTCTTCCCTGACCGTTGAAGCCCGAAGGGTTTTTCTCGACTACCGTGGGTATCGAGTTTTTCCTTCATCACCAAAAAATTGTCTTTGTATTATTGTTTATACTCGTTTATATTTGGTATGATTGTTAGTATCATAAGCATCTAGAAATAAATATTCTTTACGTGTATTGAATATTTAATTTTTGTTGCTTCCACAATTTTTACGAGGGTCAAAATTTGATTGTATATTGTAGCACAAAAAGTACTTTTTAATTAGTATGAGAGACTCACCTCGATCCTCGACCCCGCTCTAGATGCCTACTAGTCAATCTCTGTCCGTTCCTTCCTATTTTGATGTGAGCAATTATGCGTACTGGAAAGTACGTATGAGAGCATTTTTAAAATCAATGGATGAGCGGGTTCGGGCAAGTACCCAAATTGGGTGGACTACACCCACAAGTTTCACCGGAAACGAATCAAAAGTCTTATCTTTATGGACCAAAGAGGAACTTGATGCTTGTAATTGGAACAGTAAGGGGTTACATGCTATTTTTATGGCTGTTGCTCCCGACGAATTTAAATGCATCTCTATGTGTGAAAAATCAAAAGAAGTATGGGATATTCTTGAGATTACCCACGAAGGCACAAAACTAGTCAAAAATTTAAAATTGTAAATGCTCACCACTAAGTTTAAAGAAATACGAATGAAAGATGACGAGACCTTTGATGAATTTTATGCTAAATTGAACGACATTGTGAATTCTACTTTCAATCTAGGAGAACGTATTCTTAAAAATAGAATTATTTGAAAAGTTCTACGATCTTTGCCTGAACGATTTAGACCAAAAGTTACAGCCATTGAAGAAAACAAAGATTTAGATAAATTAAAAATAGAAGAACTTGTATGGTCCTTTCAAACTTATGAGCATACTCTTTCCCAATCCAGAAGAAACAAATCAATTGCCTTGAAAACAGTAAAGGAAGAGAAAAATCGTCACTCGGACGATGAGACATGTTGTAATGAGGATTTTGCTCTGTTCGTAAAAAATTTTAAAAAAATTTTCAAAAACAAAAATAGTAAACAACCTTCCAAAGGCACTGATCTGTCTCACTATTCGTTCAAAAATGATTCAAAGAAAACTAAAGACGTTAATAATAAGAAATCTCAAGGAATCCAATGCCATGAATGCCACGATTTCGATCATATCAGGACTGAGTTCCCAAATTTTAAGCGTCAAAAGGGAAAAGCTTTGAATGTTTCTCTAACGGATGATGAAGATGATGCAAATCATAATGAACAATCCTCCGAAGATGATGAAGTAAATTATATGGCATTCAAGACATCCATAATTAGTGGTGACAAAGCCACCAGTGCACCTCCAGAAAAGTAAGATTCTTCTCATGAAGAATCTAATAGCGAGTTTGATAGACTTCAAGAAGTATATGATAAACTCTTTAGAGAATGCTTGAAAGTGAAGAAAATGAATAAAAGCTTAAATAATAAACTCATTGACTTGGAAATAGAAAAGGATAAAGTTGTAACAAAATTGAAGGGTGCCACTATTACTCATCGTGATTTGGAAGTGAATAACAGCTCCTTAATCACAAAAATTAAGACTCTAGAAGTGGAGCTTGAGAACACTAAGAGCGATCTGAAGAAATTCTTAAGTGGAACCCAAAAACTTGATCATATGTTAGGATTGAAAAAGTGGCTGGAAATAAAAAGGGTTTGGGATATGTTGAGAAAATCTCCCAACATGGTCAACAACCTAAAACTGTATTTGTTCCTGCCACGCAAATTCCACTCAAAAATATTACCACACCCAATGTCATTAAGACCGTGCCTCAATGTGTGGAGAAAAGATTTGGCTCAACTTATTTGCCAATCTTCAAATCAAAGATATATGAACAGTTCTTCCATACCTAAATTTGTGCCTACCTGTTATGCGTGTGGAAAAGTAGGTCACATTCGTCCTCGATGCTACACCATGAATCTTTTGTACAACCAATGAAAAGGGCTAAACATGAATAAACTTGTTGATCACATTCAGCAATTGAATGTACAAGTTAAAAGGTTAAATCAGAAAGTAAATTCGGGGAGAACAATTTGGGTAAAGAAAAGTGAGCTGAAACACTCTTCCAAAACATATCATTGCTATGCTGCTCACATAGCCTTAAAAGATCAAAATTAATCTCTGTGGTACTTGGATGGTGGATGCTCTAGACACATGTGTGGAAATAAAGACATGTTCTCCTCAATGTCAGACCATCCTGATGGGACGGTTATTTTTTGTGATGGCTTAAGAACCCCTATTCTTGGTCGAGGCTTGATATGTATTTCTGGATTCTCGAAGCCCTGTGATATATTATATGTATCAGGGTTGAAATCTACCCTCCTGAGTATTAGTTAATTTTGTGATGACAACTTCGAGGTCTGATTCTTTCAAGAGAAATGCTACATCTATGACACAAATGGATCAATTCTTTTAGAGGGCAAGCGAACTTCTGAAAACCTTTATGGTATCGAGCCAAACAATATTCTTGAATGCAAATCCGCTAAAATTGACACCACAGAATTGTGGCATCAACGCCTTGGCCACTTTAATTTTAAAAGCTTATCAAAAATTTTGAAGATGAGTTGTGTTGAAGGGCTCTCTAAACTATCAAATCTAAAACATCATGTGTGTGACCCTTGTCAATTAGGAAAACAAATTAGAACAAGTCACTTATCTCATAGTGACATCCACACATCTAGGCCTCTTGAATTAATTCATTTGGATCTTATGGGGCCGTCCAGAACTGAAAGTTTAGCTGGCAAAAAGTATATCTTAGTGGTTGTGGATGATTACTCTAGGTATTCGTGGATAGCTCTAATTCGTGAAAAATTTGACACGTTTGACCACGTAAAAATATTATGCAAAAAACTTTCTAATGAAAAAGGCACTTCTATCATTAGAATTTGTAGTGACCATGGCAAGGAATTTGAGAATTCCAATTTTGAAATATTTTGTAATGATGAGGGAATTCACCATGAAATTTCTTCCCCCATCACCCCTCAACAAAACGAGATTGTTGAACGTAAAAACCGGGTTATTCAAGAAATGGCCAGAACTATGATGCAATATAAAAATATTGCCATTCACTTTTGGGGCGAAGCTGTGAGTACGACCTATCACATAATCAACCGAGTCTACTTAAGACCTGAGACAGATACAACCCCTTACGAACTTTGGAAAGGAAAGAAACCCAATATTAAGTATTTTTATATCTTCGACTGTCAATGCTTTATTCTTCGTGATCGGAAAAACTTAGGGAAGTTCGACTTAAAAAGTGATGAAGGACGATTCTTGGGATATTTCCTCACTAGTCGAGCCTATCGAGTCTTCAATTTACGCACTCAAACGGTTATGGAATCCATAAATGTTGTTGTGAATGAAACTCCTCCTGACCATCCTAAAAACACTGATTGCTCGCGTAAAGAAG
>JAOVVI020010330.1:0-13131 GCA_028571085.2 Nepenthes alata
CAAATATTTTACGTGAAAAATCCTTCCGAAATAAGGAAAAAATTACAGGACATTAAGTCCACAAAAATCACTAGGTATGAGAATTTGTTACACAAACTATAAGACCCAAAAACAAGAACAAAGCAAAGGTGAATAAAACTTTAACACTTTGTTTTCACTCACTGCTCTCTTTCTTTTCACTTTCTCTCCTATATTTTTCTCACTACACCCATATTGAGTGTGCATAGACACATACATATATACACACGTCCATCACCATAGCCCAACTTGGTGGTTGGTGCTCAACTTTCAAGGTTTGCATACGTGCATGCGCACGTCCTGTCCTGCAGCAGGTGGCGCATGCCTGCTCTTGCAAACTGATCAGCGGTTGGAGTTTCAAGAATGATGTCTACCGACTACCCAATCGGTAAGTCAACTGTACACATTTTTGGGATATGACAGTCATTCAGACATTTCACATATTCAGTCGGTCAACTCTGTTGACCATCCTCTCATTCTTGGCCGGTCAATCATCCCGTTGACCGGTCGAAGTAGTTTGCATTGACTCTTTAACAGAGTTAGACGTCTCATGATTTTAACCGATCAACACATTGACCGGTTGAGGTTATCGGTTCGGAAGGTTCTGGTCAACATAGTTGACCGGAATCCCTTTGACTTATAGTAGCACAGAAGTGCTCCGTCTGAGTCCCCTGATCACAAGGACTTTCACACGGAAGTGATTCCTAATAGTTCTGCCATCGACATTTTATAAGAGCTGGTTTCATTACTGTCTCGGCCTATAATGTGGGTGGTGGCAGCTTTGGATGATTCGGATGCTTTAAGAATGATAGCCGAGTTTAACAAAAAATAGCGGTCAGCAGTTCAAATCTTTACTTCCTTGAAAAGGCAATTTTACAGGTTGTAAGTACGAGACGCAGCTTCATTAACTGAGCTCTGTTTACAGAATGGGTAGACAAAAGTAAAACAGTAAGTAGCAGCTAAAGTTTGGCTCATATGCTTCGTGATAACATTTTAGCTTCTCTTTATAGAAGCTTTATGAAATAGGATATAATTATGTTCGCCTTATATTATGACGAAGAAATTTGGGTGTCACGGACTGATTCTTGGTTATTGGAATGGAATAAGGTAATAATAGAATAGTTATTTCAGGGAATAGAATAAGATGAGAATGAGGTGTAAATTATTATTCACATATTTGATTGTTAAAATTAAATAGGGTAAAAATTAGTATTCTATTTATGAAATAATATAAGTAATAAGATGAAAATAGTAATAATAATAATAATATGAGAATAACTGTTTTCGGTTAAATTTTATTCCTTTCGATCAAACGAAGGGTTAGTGTTCCGTAGACCACCTCTTACGTCATTGTAGGTAGATTCATTACTACCTGGTTAGATGTTTATGTGTCACTTGTTTTATGCATATGCTTATGTTATGTAATGGATGATAAAAAGTTTTAATTGGATGGTTACGGGTTTAAATCATAAAAATAGCATTTTATGTAATGTAATGGATGATAAAAGAATTCAAACACAGTATATATGAAGTGATCTAAATTTTTTTCGAATTCTGTGCATAGTAAGTGTTTCATGCATCGAGCAGGCTTTAGTTCTCAGCTAGCAACTCAGAATTGCAGATATCAGAGAGCATCTCAATTCTGAGCTATCGATCATATAACTAAAATTCTCGATTGCTTTTCTTCAATATACACAATTATGCTGTCTTAAATTGAATGATAAACTTTCCTCCCCAGGAGCAGCTTCTGCGGGCTAAAAGGGAAACTACGACCTACAACAGTTGCTCTAAGAAAAGGGATTGAGAATGATAAATAATAGTGCCCAAGGAAAACTCTACTCCGCTGGCCTCTCCTCAGAAAAATGATACAAGCAACCTCAATCTCCCTTTGTTGGAGGTTGCACACATGCACAAAACCGCGATTTCCTCCGCCGGCGAGGGGTCCTGGCCCCACCATAGAGGTAGTCCCGTAGGAGAACTCGTGTGTTCCTCTCCGCAATTCGGGTCCCACCTTTGGCTGCTTTCTCGCTGTTGAGTTTCAGTAGATGAAACTGTATCTTCTGCACATCCATCTGCAACCTCCCTATCTTTTCTGAGCACCTCCGAGCCTGTTCCAAAACTTTCCTCCTCCTAGAGCTCCCGCCCTCAGCGGAATAAACCACTGAAGACAGCCCATCAAAATATGAACTACTTTCAATGTTTTTCATCAACCTGTCATCGACTTCAAGCAACTTGAGGATCGCCTTCTCTGTCTCTTCCAGCTGCACCTTGGTGTTGTCGTAATCAACACTCTTTCCCTTGCCCGAATTATTGGTAATTTCAACCTTTTTCTTCAGATCTTGCACGGTTATTTGAAGGTTGGTTAGCTTTTGAATATCAGAAGCAATCCTCTCTAAGATTTTGTTCTTGTTTTCCTCTGGAAATGGTTCAGCAAACCTCCTGGAATTCTCTTGTTTGGAAATGCCCAGCTCCTTCTCAACCAATGATTCTGAAGAGGGGCGCCCGCTCTTATGCTCTTTTACCGCCTCGAGATGAAAGTGCATGTTGTTAGGAGAAGCAGCTGCTCTGTGTGATCTGCCAACAGTGAGATCGATGCTGCCCGCTTGATCAATGGTTTCCCATAACTCGAGAATCTGATCATCAGTGTCAGCAGCATCTCTTCTGGTTTTACGGTACGATGAGCATTCTGAAACCTGATCAAGCATGATGTCTTTCATAAGAAGCTCACCGCAGGCTTCAAATGCATCAGAGGCTGGCTTTCTTGGCCTCCAACCATCGATATGCCCATTCCCAAATTCTTCCTCTGCCTGTGAAGCAAAACGCCTGCTTGATCTGCTGCCACGCCGTGAGCTACTATGAGATTTTAATGTTTCAAATTGTCTTGTAGCAGCCTCTAGCTTCGAAGTGGCATTTGAATACTCCTCTTCCGCAAGCCTCTTCATTTTCACCACGGCCTTCTCTACAGCTTTGATCCTTATCTGGGCATTCATCAACTCAACAGACATATCCAACTCGGAAGCAACTTTCTCTTCACTCAGTTGAAAGCTTTCAACATCCTGGATACAGATTAAATGCGAATGTAAGCCTCAAATTTCGGTCAATTTGGCCAAGGAGATGAACAAGATGACTATTTAAAGCTCTTGGTAGCATCAAGGTTTTTCCTTGAGAATCAAATGCAGAAGAGGCTGGAAAAAACAGTACATTTTCACTTGCATTTCACCCATCATAGTTAAAATAATGTTGAAAAACTAAGAACAATGAGTTGATATGCTACAGCGACAATTAATGTAATGTGTCTCAGAAGTGTTCTACACGTGGAAATAAATGCATGACCTATCTCGTTCACATCAAAATTAGCTCTCAAAAATTAAAACAAGCACTATGATTATGACAAAATCCTGAAAGAATTCCAGGCTTAAAGTAGAACTCTAGATAAAAAGTTCATCAAACTGAATGAACTAGTTGAAAGGGATCAATTTAAGTGGAGATGTGTACAAGTAGTGGGTGCTGCAAAGGCCAAGAAAATACTCAATTGAAGAAGCAAGAAGCCAAATTTCAGCCCCAAATTACAGGTGAGGGCTCTTCATGTGAGTAATTAAGTCACTTTAAACTTTAAAAGTTAAAAAAGAACATATAAAATTGGTAATTGAAGCTTCAACCTCCTACAACTAGAATCCCAGAAAAACAAAACATTTAAAAGTTGAGACTCGAATACAATAGAAGTAGATAATACCGTTTTATCCTCATTGTCAGTCTGGCCAAACCCAGTGCACAAAGCAGTATGGCTCTCAAGAGATGCTACACAATCCCTCAGAGATGAAATGGCTGGGATATATGCAGCCAATTGAGCTTTTATTTGACAATTTTCACCTGCCAGGGCCTCAACTCTTTCTGTAAGGTCTATTATTTCCACATCCTTCAAGTTACTTTTAATTTCAAGGTCCCCATATGATTTGTTAAGCTCAGAAAGCTTCTCTTTAAACAATGCTTCACGAACACTGGAACTTTGCAGCTCACAAAAGAATGACCCAGCAACAGTCTCCCAAAGTTCAACTTCATCTTTTCCTTTCTGGAGTTCTGAGAGCAAAGATTCTAGTCTTACTTCAGCTTCTTCATGTTCTTTGTGCATTCTACGTACTTCAGCACCTAGACTCTGAATGGATTGTTGAAGCTGCTGACACTCATCAAGTTGCTTACTATATTTATCAGATAGTTCATGGATCTGTTTCCCTTGATCAGCCTTGATTGCCTCTGCCTCCAAAAGTTCCCCGTCTCTCTGACACATCACATTCTTTGCCTTTGCAAGTTCCCCTTCCAACTGATCCTTTTCAGTTCTCACTTCTCTCAGTTCATTCTCTGCGGCCCTCAAAGAGACCCCAAGTCTCATATTTTCCATTAGAATCTTTTCCAACTTCCCCTCCAAACTTGTTACCAATCCCTCAAGGACACCATTGTCACTGGACAGCTTGCTTAGATTTTTACTTAACTCCTCTACGTCTGCTGATTTCTCCAGAACAAAGTTCTTAAAAAAGAATGAAATGTTACCCAGAGCAACAGATTCTGCAATTAGGCAGGAGTTATCCTGTTCTAGTTTGTTTTTCTCCTCTTCCAAATTGGCAACAGCTTTCTTCAGGGATCTTTCGTCTGAAAGAATTCTGAAATTTTCCTTCTCTAGATTCTGGCAAGCCATCTGCATATCCAACAGCTTTGCCGTGAGATTTTTCATTTCTGCAGCTTGTACTTCTTCCCTGTAATTTCCCTCTCTAACTCTCAATATTAACTCTTCATTACTTTCAAGAAGCTTCTGCGTATCCTGCGGCAAAGAAGAAAGCTGCTCATTCCCAATCCTAAAATCCTGTCCGAGGGTGTTGACTAGAGCCTTCAAATCTGCTACTTCATGTTTGAGTTGTCCAATCAGCGTCATGAGAACCGACTTCTCGATAAAAAGCTTCTGATTTTCATCCCAAGCTTTGAACAAGGAACTCTTTGTATCGTCGAGTTTGCTTAGTATATGATGTAGAACCATTTTGTCTTCATTGGCAATATCTTCACATTCAAGACCTGCATCAATTTTAAGAGCCTTCAATACCTGAAACATTCCCATCCTCAATCTTTTGATTTGATCAGACAGCAATATCACTTCTTCCTGTTGCTCAAGATTCTCATGCTCCAACTCTGAAATGAGCCTCTGTGACAACACGGATGCCTCCAAGATTTTCTCACACTTGTTCAGCAAAGAGGAATTTGTTTCCTTCAAATCCCGCACATATTTACTCAGGATGAAGATCTCTAATTGTGCATTTACAGCTTTATCAAGTTCAACTTCCAATTCCTCCCTCGTGTGCTCTCTCACCTCTTGAAGTAAACAGATCTGGTTTTTCATATCAGCCAATTGCATCTGATTCAACTGGGCTGAATTCGCATGCTCTTGCTTTTCAACAGCTAAAGAAGAATGCAACTCTTGCACTGCTACAAGAGTGGATTTTCTTTCTTCCTCAAGAATTGAGTATTTTTGTTCTAATTCTGCATGTATTTTCCCAAGCTCTTCCATTTTTTGACAAGTGGCCTCCAACTGTGACGCCAGTGTTTGCCTCTCAGTAACAAGGATGGACTTCTCATCACTAAGGAACCAGCATGAATCTTCCAAGTTTTTTGATTTTACCCTTAATGCTTCAAGTTCGGTATTTGCATCAGAAAGAGAGTTCTCCAAGAAGGTATTTCTTTCTGAGAGTTTCTCTAAATTCTCAGTTGTCATCTCCAACTGAGAAATTAGGGTGGTCTTCTCTGCAAAAATTTTGGAATTCTCCCCCATGAGCAATTGGCAGGATTCCTCCAATGCCTTCATCTTCTCTCTAGCTCGTTCTAACTCGGAGCTCAAATCTGAGAGCAAATTCTCCAAAAGGGCATTCTTTTCAACGAGTTTCTCCATCACTGCCAACTTCTCAACGAGAGCAGCTATATCTGCTCCACTCTTCTGGAAGCTTTCCTTTAACTTTGAGTTCTCATTCTGCAATTTTATAACTGACGAACCAAAGCACTCAGAGTCAAAACCCACTGACTTCACCTCCTCCAGCACAGCTTGGTGTTTCTTTCTCAGGTCATTTAACTCCTCTTTTAGACAATAAATTTCCTGCTGAAGAGCATTCCTTTGGTCAAGTCGGAGCTCTAACTCTTCCTCAAGCTTCCCCTTCCCTTCCATTAAGTTAATGATTTCATCTTGCATGCTTTTAACTGAAACTGTCGAAGATAAATAAAGGTCATTCAGGCTCTTGTTCTCATCCCGGAACTTTTCAACTTCATCCTGAAAGTGCTGATTCTGGATTTCCATCTCCTTCAAAAGTTGGACCTTTTTCTGCAATTCTGCAGCTGCAGATCTTAGCTCCTCCTGAGTTTGACAGTGCAAGTTCTGCAGCTTTTGGAATGTGGTTTCAGCCTCTGCAAACCGCAGTCGCTCTTCTTGGACACACGCCCACAGTCTACCCAACTCCTTCTGCTTCTCTGCAAGTTCTTCATTCTGGAATCCCACCTGATGAGTCAACGAGTCCAAAATGACTTGCATAGAGTTATTTGATCTCTCCAACATGAGACACCGTTCTTCAGAACCCTTTAACTTTGCAAACCCCTCATCAATCTCGCCCTTGAGCCTTTCAACCTCCACCTGTGAAAGGGCAGTTTCACGCTCCAACGCTGCAATCTTCTCTAAGCACTTCTGGTATTGAAGAGCAGCAGCCTCCTTCTCTTCCGTTAATCTGGCTATAGCTTGCCTAAGAGCTTCAACTTCCTCCTCAGCTTTGTCAGCTCGCTCACTAGCCTGGCTGGCACTGTCTTCAGCCATTAGCAATTTGTTGTCAAGATTAGCAATTTTCTCCAGAGACTCCATATATTTAGCAAGTCCAGTTTCTTTTTTGTCTTTTAATTGAGCAAGCTCT
Source organism: Nepenthes alata (assembly GCA_028571085.2). Taxonomy (NCBI): domain Eukaryota; kingdom Viridiplantae; phylum Streptophyta; class Magnoliopsida; order Caryophyllales; family Nepenthaceae; genus Nepenthes; species Nepenthes alata. Next base: position 6,948 of record JAOVVI020010330.1, read on the forward strand.
TCCCTCAAGGATTCAACTTCCTTTTCAGCTTTGGAGGCTCGTTCGTTGAGTTGCCCAGCATCCTCTTGAGCACAGGAGATATCACTCTCCAAGTTGGATATCCTGTCAAGACATTGCTGGTATTGAAGAAGATTAACTTCTCTTTCAGCTTCAAGTTTCTCAAGGGCTTCCTTCAAACTCAAAACCTCGGCTTCGGCTTTGCTTGCTCGTTCACTGTACCCTTTTGAGTCTTCTTGCGCACGGGAGACTTCTAACTCAAGATTAGACAATCTTTCCAAACTTTTCTGGTACTGAAGTAGCCCAGCCAACTTTTCAGATTCTAGCTTTGCAAGGGCTTCTTTTAGAGCCTTTATATCAGTCTCTGATTTCCCCTGTCCTTCAGAAGAATTGTTCTGTGCGGTTTGTTCTTTCTCCTCTTCTTTATGAAAATTCAGACCCTTTCTCACCTTTCCCTCGGCAAGCTTATTTGGTGCTTCTCTAGGTAGAAACAAACCGTTCAGCTTCTTTGCACCATTTCTTTTGCCAGGGTGGAAATCCGATGGAGAGAGCCCCTCGGCATCACCGTGCAACTCATTAGGATCAAAAGATGCTCGAGCAGGCAGTGTGATTTCAGGTGTTCGAGGACCTGAATCAAGAACTGAGCCTGCTGGTGCATCATCGGCCATACTGAATGGGATTTGATTCGGAAAAGCTTCTGCCATTGTGGTATGGGCCTGGCGAAGAATGCCGGTTGCATGATCATACCTCTCAGCCAAAGCACGGTATGCTCGGTAAAACTCTTCCACCAATTTCATAAGCTCCGGGCGCTTTTTATAATACATCTCAGCCCTCCTCGCAAAAGAGTCTTCATCTACTTCGATTAGCTTGATCATTTGTCTCACTTTGGTATCCATATCTGTGAAGGAGAAGAAAACACCATTATCAGAGAGGGACACGTAGCTGTGGTGAAGGAATAGGTAAATAAAATGCCCATATAGTGTGAACAAGAACTACAAGGATGCATATAGTTGAGACTATAATTATCTTTTCACATAAGTATAAATTGCTACATTGATCAACGGAGAAAGAGTCCAATATCATAATAGTCATGGCCAAATTAGTGAATCAACTCTAAAATGAGAAATAAATGAATGTATCAAATAAAGTATGAGATATCTTTATCGATCATTTAACATTAAATATCAATATCTAACAACACTCTAACCAAATATTGTTTTTATATTTAACATCAATGGCAATAGTTCTAGCGATAAACAGACAGCAACAACAATTATTCCTAAGTTTCATACATTCAGGTTGCAGGAATTAGGGTTATAAACACTAGCTAAGATCAGCCAGCAATCACCTAGATCAAGAAAAAGTACATAGTAAACTAACGGTAATTCAGGTGATATAAAGACAGCACAAGATATCTTATATTGCAAATCATTGTGGATGTGAATATCGTTGCCGAAAATATATTTAATTTTGATATGTGAAGATGACAAGTCCAAGAATAAAACACAAAATCCTAAACTGTCCAATTCTATTTTGTAATTGTGGTGATTGAAAGATGAGAAGGGCAGACGTACTCTCCCTTAGAAAATTGTCTTAACCCATAAGCAAAGAAACAGGAAACTAAAAAGAAAGTTTAGTCCTCTTAATCAACCAATATCAGTTGCTAAAAAGAGGATTGAAAGGAACTAGATAATTTTCCAATTGACTAATCATCTTATGAAATCCTCTTCTATTATAGAATCGATTTTTATAGTTAACATCTCTCCGTTCCATAACCTCACTATAACTGCTTGAAGAAGTACAGAAAGTTCAATCCTTATATTCCATATCAGGAATACAATTAGAGGCACTAAGAATCATTACTTGATGCATCACAGCAGATTAAAAGACATTCTACAAGCATTTATTTTTTTTTCAAAAAAATTTGCTATAAAACAGCAAGCATCACACGGCAAGTTGAAATTTGAAAGACTCAACACCTTTGATATCAACATTAGGATGGGTAGTATTGGAAAAAAAAACAGCCGCTCCAATGATGATAATAAACGACAGCCAAGTGCACAAAACTTCTATTGTGCGTGGGGTGGGTCAAGGAAAATTCAGAGCACATTGGGTCTATAAAAACAGCCTGGTACATGAAAGTTCCACTGTGTGAAATATGGGTTAAACTGCTTTGGTTCTATTGTATACGGTTTTTATATTATATAATACAAGAAACTGTTCTCATGAGTTGAACTTGTGACCACTAAATTATACGACGATAAATTTAACATTGAATCAAAAGGGATAAACACAAACCTGTGAGATTTTCCTTCAACCATGTGGAATTCTTTGGGCTAATGTGGCTGTCCCACCACCAAGAATACATTTTCTTCGTCTCTGACCGCGACATGGTTGCCATGTTGCAAACTGAAACACCATTAAATTCTCCATTACACACAAGCCAAATCAACTGTGAATATCAGACACTAACTCGAATGCTAATAGACAGAAGGAGCCTCATTACTGCTCTCTAAATGCATCAACTGACCAAAACATTAGAATGGAATGGTCAAAATGCAGCATCTGGCTTCCCGAAAATTTTGCCAAAGCTAAAAACTGGTGGAAATCTTGCTTTAGAGTTTATTATACCTTGATCACATCACCTTGTTAGGGAGTGGACTCTTTGTTTAAACCGTGAGGAAATAATGATAATAATGTGCAACAAGCAAATAATAACCACAAATAATAGAGCACACAAGATTTTACATGAAAAACTTCTTTTAAATGAAGAGAAAAAATCACAGGACTATAGGTTTGAAATATATCCATTATGCAATATATTCGGTTACAAAAATCCCAACAAATATAAAGTCACAACACCTTGTATTAAATGAGCCCGAGTAATAATTAGTATAAAATAAAAGAAAAGAAATAAAACCAACAAAATGCCCTTCTCAACTTAAAAAATAACGTACCCAAGGTCAGTGGAGAATCGAACACGATTCGGAACTCAATCGGATACTCAAACCTTCCTATTCTCTCTTTCTCTTCATTTTCTTACTGTGTCGGCGCTCAAATCTCAAAAATTACAAAAGCGATAACCCTAAAATCACGTCAAGCGCATTTATATTAGAAATGGCGCTCGAGCACCTGTCAAGCCCGCGTCGCCTGCAAGTCCACTATGTAAACGGCGCATAAGCGCCCCTCGGGTACACATTCGGCGCTGAGCAATCTGGAAATCGCACTCATGCGACTTTTGCGTGGTCCTCAGGCGGCCCCATTCTAGAATCGGCACATATGCACACAATAGGTGACTGTCACGTGCCATTCTACAACTTTTCCAGGTCAGTTCAACGCACGTACGTGTCACCAAACAACACATCAAATGGGTATGGGGCTCACACGGAAGCGACCCATAACCCAACACACCCTTCAAAATTTCCTTCTCTCTTAAAATTTCTAGAGATCACATAAGGCCTGAGGGTTAGTGATCTACTCCTATTATCAGCCATAAAAATCATTATCACTTACTATGATACCAAGAAATCAGAATTGGTCAGTAGAGTACCTGATCAGTGTGGCACAATTCCAGAAGCTATCTACAGAAGGAATTAGTTTTCTTCAACCAGAGTTGAAACTGCCTGAACAACGACATCACAGCATTTAGGATTCACAAACTAAACAAAGATAATCATAATCCTTTAAACTTACCAAAAAATCTAAAAAATTGAGGGGAAAAAAGAGAGAAAAGAATTGATTATAAGTATAATTAATTGACTACCAAAGTTACAGTCAACTGACAAACCAAAATTTCAACTTCCCAGTTTGATCTCTATTAGATTATTGAAAATTTGAACGATCTAATCAGAAAAAGATCAAAGAAACAAACCCATCAAGCAAAACATCAAAGGAAACCAGTACAATCGTTTCAAAGGCGTGAATCCTGAAGAAACAAACAGCTATCACATATCACAGAGATTGAGAAGGCCAAGAGTAGACTAAGAAAATTAAATCTAGAAATAAAAGATCACCCAAATTAAAAAAAAAAAGTGATAATATTCAAGGTCTGGATTGCAGACAGAGAGAGAACCAAGCAATTGAAACTCTTAATTAAACAAAAAAACTCAACTAAAGTAATCAAAACTGTGAAATAAACACTGGGATTTGATTATCAGATGTCACAATAGAAACCCAGTTGCTTTCCTTTACTCTTACCCCATTTCCGCGGCATCTCTGTCTCTCTCTCTCTTCATCCTCTTCTCTGTGCTCTCTCTATCCGTCGGCCTACGGCTTTCCTTTGCTTTTTGGTACTGTTGTAAGCCTTTGGGACTCCGTCTCCTTTTCCCTTTAGCAGGAAAAATAAAATGTACAGCTGAAAAAATTAAGAGCAATTGCAGCATCAGTGCAGTATATAAAGTTCTATTTTATTATATTTGGCATGTAGATTTATATAAAGCAATAATTACACCAGTTGCAAATCTTTAGGATTTCATATTTTTGGAGTTTTAATTCATAAGAAAGTTGCAGCGTGCGTAAAGAAATTTTCCTTTGGGAAACTAAATGCCGATATTGCCCCTCGGATGGGATTTCATAGATGCTGATTCTTGGATTTTCACGAGCTTGACCATATCATTGTGTTAGACCATGAAGATCGTGCACGGTTTTATGGGATTTTTTACTGATTTAAAAAATAATTTAAATTTTACTCATATTAATATTTTAAAAATATAATATTTATATATCTATTTTTATCAAAATTATTAAAATTAGCATATAAAGAGAGATAAAAAAAAATAACAAATGACATTTATACTTATTATTAATAATTTTAATACAAGTAAGTATATGAATAATTATACGAATAATATCATTTTAATTTAAAAAATGTGAATTGAAACTTTTTAAAAGCATTAAAGTAAGTTATTGATAGACACAATTAATTGTTGAAAGATTTGGATTTATAAATATTTTTCAAAAAATTACTTTCAATGATATGCCAAACTAGCCCTTGAGTATTAGCCCTTTAAGTAAAATTTGTTCCCATAATGCACCTCGGTGTGTAGCTATATTTTCTATTAGCCCTTGAGTATTATATTTTTTTTTATTTATATACAAAATAAATATTATATTATGTATTCAACATAGTAAGATGTTGTTGGGTCCAATACCAAGGCCCAGGGACATCAGGAGCCCGGCCCAGCTGCACAAGGGCCACGTGGCAACCAACTGACAAAAGGCAACAGGTGTCCTGCAGCGCATTAATAGGTTACCGGAAAATAACCAGGAGAGAAAAGGAACAAGCCAATGAAGAAGTGGTCAGCGTTGCGACGACGGCTCAGGCAACAACCCGCAAACAACCAGCTAATCCCGACTCAACGAGAGATCAAGCATTGTCGGCAGCGCTCAGGAGCCTGCCTGCCACCGCAAAGCGACAACCGACATGATCAGCGGTCTGCGACAGTGACCAGCGACCAAAGAACCCCAACAACGGGAGTTCTCGCGCCCAAATTCCTCTGGGGATGAGCCTATAAGAGCTATCTCCCTCCGCAGAGAGGAGGACTTCTTCTACTTCTTCTTCTGCCTTCCCTCAGATACAAAAGAGAAAGAGCAATCGAAAAGAAGAGAATTCAAGTCTCGATGCCACAAACGCGCTCGTTTCTCGATCTCCAAGCCTAGCCGAGCAACGGGAAGTTAGCCACCCACTGCGGTGCGCCAAAGAAGTCAGGACTTCCGCTACCTGCTCACTGCATTTACCACGCATAACCCATGCATCGCTCACGCATTATCAGCATACATTTGCGCACCGTCCAGTGTGCATCTCATTTTCGTTTATTGCGAAAATTTACTAACTTGAGCGTCGGAGTTGCCGTGGTCAGAGAAATCCCGCTGGACCTTTGACCTCTCGTTTGTTGATTGTATAGTGCAGGTCCAGGTTAAAAAATACGGAGACCAGACCCTCATCCTCGCGCTCCAGCACAGTCGAAAACCCGGAGGCTCCCTAATCCGTACGACAATCGCGGACCCGAGACGCAACAGATACTAACACTACCATCTGAAAAAAATTATTTCTTAAACTTTAACCATAAATAAACTTATATTTATTTTTATTTATATGGTAGAAAACATTTTTAGATAATAACTATTTTCTAAAATTTCTAACCAAGTGAAGTTATAAAAATGTTTTATAATTTTAACTGTTTTTCTT
>JAOVVI020010331.1:0-13131 GCA_028571085.2 Nepenthes alata
CAATTTGATGTCAACATTAAAATTATTCGCACTGATAATGGGTCCGAATTCAGTCTGGGAGATTTCTACAGTAAAAAAGGTGTTATCCACCAACGTAGTTGCGTGAAAATACCACAGTAAAATGGTATCGTTGAACGCAAACACTAACATTTATTGAATGTAGCTAAAGCCATTAGATTTCAATCAAGCCTTCCGCTGAAATATTAGAGTGATTGCATTCTAACTGCTGCTTACATTATAAATAGAATCCCCGCTCCCGTGCTAGCAAATAAGACTCCATATGAAATTTTATTTGGAGTCTAACCAAGTTATGATCACTTACGTATTTTTGGCTGTTTGTGTTTTGCTTTCACATTATCTCATGAATGAAAAAAATTTGACTCCAGAAGTAGGAATTGTGTTTTTTTTTGGGCTATCCTTTTAGTGTTAAAGGTTACAAGTTGCTTGACTTACATAGCCATAATATTTTTTACTCTAGGGATGTTACCTTTCATGAAAATATTTTTCCCTTTCAACAAAGTAATGTTGGAACTGCCCCTAAAGTAGACTGATAAACTACCTCCTGCCATAACTAAATCTGATCATTTAGTTCAACAACCTCCTGAATTTGTGGAAAATTTAGGCAATACTGATGACAAGCAACCGATTGACGAATCTCACAATCATGAAGAACAACCTGTCTTAATCCCTATCCAGGGACCATTGGAAACCACTCTAGGAGACTTAGATTGCTATCCGCAACCCAGCACTCCCACTGATGCCGTCACACAATTACCATCCCCTGTGAAAGATAAAATTTATTTCGCAGAACCACTAGAACTAGAAAAGTTTCTCAATATCTCAAAGATTTTCACTATAATCACGCATTTCAAACTCCACCCACCCAAGCACAAAGCATCCCTGTTAAGCCTTATCCTCTTAAAAATTATGTATCATATCATAAATTGTCTCTAGCCTACAGTTACTTTTCATCCTCCGTCTCATCACAAATTGAACCGCAAATATATGCTCAAGTTATATCCAATCCTAATTGGCGCAAAGCTATATATGCAGAATTAAATGCACTGGAATCAAATAACACATGGATTATCACTAATCTTCCCCTAGGAAAGAAAGCTGTCAGATGTCGATACGTTTTCAAATTAAAACTCAATAGTGATGGGAGCATCGAAAGATACAAATGTCACTTAGTTGTAAAAGGATACACACAATAGGAAGGAGTAGACTACCATGAAACCTTTTCTCCTGTTGCTAAACTTATCACTCTACGATGTCTCTTAGCCATAGCCACCATAAAAGGATGACACTTATATTACTTTGATGTCAACAACCATTTTCTAAATGGAACCCTTAATGAAGAAATTTATATGAAACCTCCTCCCGACTACATCACAAAAAGTCCTAACCAGGTCTGTAAATTGTCAAAAAGCATTTATAGCCTTAAACAAGCTTCTCCACAATGGTATTCAATGCTTTCCAGTTCTCTGATCACATTTAGTTTCACTCAATCTTAGGCAGATTACAGTTTATTCACTAAATAAGATAATCAATCATTTACAACCCTCTTTGTATATGTTGATGACATCATTATTGCTGGCAATTATTTACGTTCAATAACCTATATTAAATCCTTTCTTAATAAGATTTTCAAAATAAAAGACTTAGGTATTTTGCGATACTTCCTTGGCATTGAAGTTGCTCGGTCATCAAAGGGTATACACATTTGTCAACGAAAGTACACCCTTGACATTTTAGCCGACTCTAGGACCATTGGTTCCAAACCTCAGAAATTAGCCATGGACCAAAATTTGAAATTGCGTAAGCAAATTGAAGTTGCTCTTAAAGACCCTAGTACATATAGAAGACTCATTGGTCGTCTTCTGTACCTCACTGTCACACGGCCCGATATTGCCTATGCAGTATAAAATTTAAGTCAATTTATGAATCAACCAACCATGAGTCATTTAAATGCTGCACACCAAGTATTGCGATATTTAAAACTTAACCCTGGACAAGGCTTACTCCTTTCCTTAGCATCTAACATTCAACTTCGAGCCTTTTGCGATGCAGATTGAGCTTCTTGTCTAGATACACGTCGATCCATCACTGGTTATTGTGTCATTCTTGGCAACTCTCTTATCTCTTATAAATGTAAGAAATAATCTGTTGTCTCTCGTTCATCCGCTGAAGCAAAATATCGATCCATCGTTATAACTTGTTGTGAATTATCTTGGCTTCATTATATTTTGACTGATTTGTAGGTTTTACGTTCCCATGCGGCGCTTTTATACTGTGACAACCAAGCAGCTCTTCACATTGCCGTCAATCCAGTGTTTCATGAATGCACCAAACATATCGAGCTGGACTGTCACCTCATTCGCGACAAAATTCTTGAAGGAAGCATTCGGACCCACCATATCACTACTCACAATTAGCTCGCGGATATCTTCACCAAGCCCTTACCCTCTCATCGGTTGAATTTTTATTTGTCCAAGATGGGCATCATTAACATATACGCTCCATCTTACGGGGGCCTATTAGAAAATAAGTGATACAGTATATTATATTTATGTTAATTTACATTTATGTTAATTTACATTTATGTTAATTTATGTTAAATTTGTAGTGTTGTTTTTTTTGGGTGCTGTAATATCTTTTGTAAGCTTGTTTAGGGTAATGGATATTTTATTTTCTTTTCGTAGCCTTAGTAGATATTTTGTTTTAGGCAATATTAATTGTATATATTCTCTGCCCTCGTGCAGTGTGTGTATTGAGAACTCACAAGCCCTCCACTGAGTATTAATGAAAGCAGCAGCTTTTCTGCCTTCTTCAATCTTCATTCTTGATTCTCGTCATCGCCTTCCTTTGACTTCAACTTCCTGAAACCCTCTTACGATTTCTTACAATTTCTTACAAAAGTCAATATTACATAATTGAGTTAAACTAATTTTCAGAGAATCAAGACATATTTTTAAATAAAACACCTTTTTGAATAAATTAGAAAATATAATATGAGATATAAATCTTATATTCAAACATATTAGTTAAAATTAATAATACCACCCAATTAATAATAATAATAATAATAATAATAATATAATTATATAATAATAAAATATAATAATAATAATAATAATATTATTATTATTATTAACCTTTGCATTTCCACCTCATGTTTCTTCTCAATCCTTCCTTAACCACCACTTCCTTGGTCTTTCTGTCTCTCCCGTCTGGCAGCTCCCTCTCTCTCTCATTTTGGTATATATATATATATATATATCTCCCTTGTTTGTTCTTCTCCCTCTGGAAGCTTCCTTAAGCCATGTCCCTTTCTCTCTCAGCATCCGCTAACAAATTTTGGCCATTTTATTCCGTTTGAATCTCCAACGGCTGAAACCTTAACAAAATTTGTGCTGTTTCAACTGCTTGATTCCATTTGTCTCTCTACCATTTCCAACTCCATGAATATAAGCACGGTTCCAATGGATATACGGGAGTGAAGAAAGAGGGGTCGCGCAGAGAGTGAGAGCAGAGAGAGGCTATGCTATCGAGCTTCCGTAAGCCGTCACCAAGGCGCCTTCTTTCTCTGGATTTTGTTGCTATTGCTGTTGTCGATCGGTGCCGAAAGGAGTGACGTCGTGACTGTTCGAAGCCGCCTCTATATTTTGTGCCGAAGTCGACGCCGCCTCTAACCCTAACTTTGTTGTAGTAACCATGTAAATCAGGCAAGTGATTTCTCTTATTGTCGCTATCTCCTCTGAATTGCAAGTAATACTCCTATTTGTGTGAGTTAATTCCTCTTCGCTGCAAGTAAATCTTTCTTCCTTGCGAATAAACACAACCTCCTACTATATCGATTCTATGTTTTCGTGTTGAGATTGTGGAAGAATTTTTGGTTTATGGGTGGAATTTCTCCTACTATATATGTATGCTTGAGAATATAGATGAAAGTACGCATGGATGGTATTTACGATGTGTATCGGTTGTATTTGAAATGTATGTTTTATATTGGTATGTATAAGTGGGTATATGTGTATATTCCAGATTATTAGTAGTTTATAGGAAGAAATTAACGGTGCTGAATATTGTAATAGAAATCTTAAAAAATTATTTGGAACGAAACTTAATAAAAATAGATATAATTGGCCTTGGTTCGGGGGTGTCATGTTAGTGAGCAGTTTATTGTCTATGGCTTTAGAATGAAGTTCAGTAAATTAGTGTCGGCGTCTTTATTTGATTTAAATCCATATGTAGTGACATATTAAATGAATGCTTAAGTATCAAAATGAAAGCTAGTTTTGTTCTGTGGGCGGGTGGTTGAATGTTAATGGAATTGGGATTAATAGTGTATTTGAACGTTAGTAATATCGTTTAGAGTTACAAGGTTTAGTAGACTGATGCAATTTATTGGGTTGTTATTATTCAAAAATGTTTTGTATTTTCGAATCGTTCCTATTTTTGTCAGTGATGGCTTCCTTTGCGTTAATCTTGATTGCATGAGTACGGTCCTTATCAATACCAAATGATATTTTTATCATTGAAATTGTAAAACATTCACTGTATTATACTCGATTGCGTGAATATTTGAGTTATTGGCTCCCTATGGTTAAGGTTAAGTAGAGTGTATGAAAATATCAAGGTATCTATTCGAATGAGAAGTTACGGTACCTTAATGTGGTCTACGCTTATCTGATATTGAGTTTCATATTATTGTGGTAATGAGGTATATTCTCTAGTGTGGTAGGATGCTTATAGCCATATGACCATCATAGATCATGATATCGAGGATATTATGGTGGGAAATGCTGAGTTTGACGTATAGAAATGCCTTTCGTACCATGTCGAGTCGAAAGATGACCATGTCGATAAGATTATCTGTACTTGATTAAGTCGGATGATAGGTGTGCGAGTGAGATTTTTCATACTTGGTTGAGTCGGATGATAAGCATGCTGGTGAGACGTCTGCACTTGGTTGCACAGAGTCTCCGAGGACCATGAATTTTGGTCAGAGGTTAAATTTGAGAGCATTGAATAGCCAGTGCAAGTATATAGCTGTCGAGGGATATACGTGGCATTTGGTTCACAGCGGTAGAATAAGTTTCAGGAGTTTTCTTGTAATATCTGATTATTATCAATATTTCATAAGTTTGGGATTCAATAGAATCTAGGAATTATATTCATTAGAATTCATGTGTCGGATTTTATGATAGTCTGATCAATAGAATCCAAGAGTTATGTTCAGTAGGATCCCTGTGTCGGATTTTATGATACTCGGATTTGGTGGAACCCATGTCATTTATTATCGTGTGATGTTCAGGTCGTTTATACTGACATTTGGACTAGAGAATCTCTGCTTATCTCTTGATGTCGATTTTTGAGGAGTTTCTGCTTGTTATTAGTAAATCTTGTTATGTTTAACGCATGAGGGTTTGGGGTGACCTATCTTACTTTTACTTTGAGTCGTGTTTACGACGTGTTATGACTTCTTAGATATAGTTTGATTTTTTTATTATGGTTGTAGCCTTTTTATATTGATATCTAAAATATTTATTATTTACTATGTATTTTTTATTTTTTTTACTTGTTGGACTTTTGACTCACCATTACGTTTTGTTGGCTGTAAATTGAATTAATTACATAGTACAGACTGTGGGATCCTATTTATACTGCAGAACTTTCAGGTAGAGTGGATTGTGAAAGTTAGATGTTATATCTCAATGGGAGATATTCAAGATATGTTATTGATGGATGTTGAGTAGTTTTCGTTGGGGCTACAACCCATAATCCTTAGTAGTTTTTATTTGGAGATAATTATATGATGTGTTGATGAATTTGATAATAGTTTAATTGAAATATATTGCAATTATAATCGATTATAAATTATTTTAAATTTTAAAGTTTTTCGTGTGAGTGGTCCGAGTCATATTTGAAGTTTAGGGTTTGGGTCGTCACAACATGTGTAACACTTAGGTGAAAACGTTAAGTAAAAGTCACACAATATTTGTATAAGGTTCAATTAAGGGTCATCCGAGGACAACAAATGCTGAAGGATCATACGATATTAGTGGCATATAGTGGGTGCTTGAGAGACATATATGAGTGATTTATCCAAAAAAAAAAACGTCAAGCCTAATGCGTTCTTGAGGAGCACTAATGTACCATTTGTTTAGGGAGGTTGTGCATGATATATATTTAAATGGTGCTTGTACACTGACAATGATATAAAATTATATCTGATATGATTTTAGGGTATCTGAAATCAATTTGTAATATAAGAAGTACCGTACAAAGAGAGAAAAGAAAGAGAGAAGATGAAGAAATTTGGTATTCGATTAAGGTCTTATTTGAGTTCTATTTTTCATCAAATTTAAATATGTTCCTTTAGAGTTGTTTTCTAGGACGTATTATCATTTACTTATTTTTATGTTTATTGTATTTTCTGTTATGGGTTGTTAGATGTGTTAAAATGTTAGTATTTAATTATTTTTTACTTAGATTAGAGTGAGAAATTTTAAAGGAAATTATTTTTATAACCGAAATTATCTTTATAATGGATTTATTTCAAAATTTGTCGTATAGTTTTTTAGTTTCGAAGAGTTTTTCGCATAAAAATTTATTATGTAATGTTGTATTATTTGTACTTAAATATTTAATGTTTAATATGTAACTAGAGAGTTGTGGTTTATTTGGTTATGTTGGTTGCATATGTTTTAGCTGAATCCCAGCAACTACCAACTCCTTAATTATGCTAACCACTTGTCCGCTCTCTATCTTCCCTCTCAATTATCATCCTCTTCCTTAATTATGGTGTCTTCTCCCTCCCATTCCCTCCTTAATTATGTTATTAAGTTAATTAACTTCTAACCACTGTTCTCTCCTATTATTTAATTCACCCAGGATTAGTTTTTTCTATTTAAGTAGGTTTAAAAATTAATTACATATTAAAAATTTAAAATATTAATTAAAGAATAGTCTTTGACTTTTATGAATATTTAATCATTCAGATTAATTAAGTGAATATTAGCCGGTTAGGACCACGCATCCGTAATTTCATCAAATATTTCTCCTTGGCTACATCATTTTTTCTTATACTCGCCAACTAATTTTTCTTTCCTCATAGATGCATCATATGTAAGTGTTCAAACAACCTTATACATCATTCATACAACATTAATAGGGCGTACGACATTAAAAAAGATGGGCTAAATGATTTGTCAATGAGAAGCTGACATATTGATCACTGAAAATAACGTTCCTCCCTCCCCCGATTATTATGGGACTAACTGAGTAATACATACTATTTGTGGAACATTCAAATCAAATTCAAGTTCCTCAAGTTCTTCATTTTGTTAGGGTCACTCGTTATGTGGGAAGGTGTTCACAAACTTGTGTGGTTGTCTGCTGACTGAGAAAATAGATGCGGACATTGTGAAATGTCCGAGAACCCTTGCCGTGGTGTCCAAGATCCACGGGTAATGCCTAAAGACCAGGACTTGAAGAATGCATGAGGACCTTGCGAGGCTGGTGTTCACAGCTTGAGCAGAAAACGGTCAATGGACGTTGACCATCTTAAAATAGGCATGCTGCATAACAGTCTACGACTACAAGCGTATAGTTAACCTACCTTGTTGGGTAGTTGAGAAGATGTTATTCCTAGGCAGTTGGCAAGTTAGTCTAAAAAGCCCACCTGTGCCGCCTACTGCTGCATGGCGTGCGTCTGCTATTGCATGCATTGGAAGGCGAGCGCCAACCACCATGTAGCCAGGGTGGTTGGTGGTCTCCATGCACCTCCATATATATATATGTGTATATACATATATGATAAGACATCCTGGCGTGAGGCTTTTTTAAAAAGATTAGAGGCTGCCTTGTATGCTAAGGCTTTGTGTGAGACAGAGGAGAGGAAGAGTGGAAGAAACGTGAGCTCTCAGATAAAAACACAAGTGTTGTTTGTACTCTATTCTTCATTGTCTCCTTTGATGGTTTTGTAAAACTTAATCTCATTTAGTGATTTATTGATGGATTGAGTGTCTCATGGTTTTTTCCTTAGTTTATAAGAATTTTATAAAATATCTGATGTTTATCTCTTTTCTTTCCTCTAGCCTTTATTGTGTCAACGTGTGTGTGCACAGTGTCTTCACTGACCGGTCGTCCGTCCATTCGCCAACAATTGATATCAGAGAGAGGTTCTTTGTACAATGACTTTGTTAAACGTTGTCATGGAAATTGGGAGCAAAATAATTTGTCTGAGCAACACCAACTACGATACCTGACAAAGCAAGATGTCCGACTTGCTATTTGTTAAGTCCATGCAGAATCCGATATTCGCCACTCAAAAACCGAAGGCAAAATCAGATGAGGAATGGGCACTGGAGCAGAAGTAGGTATGCGGCTACATAAGGAAGTTCGTAGGCGATAATGTATATAACCACGTTAGGAGTGAAACGAATGCCAAGACTCTGTGGAAAAAGCTAGAGAAGCTGTACGTCTCTAAGATTGGCAATAACAAGATCTACCATCTGATGAACCTGATGTAGATTCGATGCAAGGATGACTTGTCCATTATAGATCACCTGAACGAGTTCCAGGGTGACGTAGACCGTATGGGTGGCATGGGGATTAAGTTCAAGGACGAAGTGATGTAACTGTGGCTCCTGGCAACCCTCCCGGACTCATGGGAGGTAATGAGAATCACTATTGCCAACATAGCTCCTGATGGCATTGTGAAGCTAGAGATGGCCAAAGAAGCCGTGTTGAATGAGAAAATAAGATGACAGTCTCAACGGGTCTTGACCTCTTCGCATTCTGAGGTCATTGTGACCGAGTCTAGGAAAATGAGCCAAGGACGTGAACCAAAGTCTGGAGAGAAAAGACGTAGCAAGTAACAGATTCGTTATCAAAATATGGAATGTCATCATATGGGAAGAAATGTCATATTAAAAGATTTTACTTCAAGTGAAAGCGAGAAAATGTATAAAATGAGAAAGTAGAGAAAGAATAAGGAGAGAAAAAGTCCTTGGTCTCTATGGTCACAAGAGAGGGTGTCCTGTTGACATGTGAAGAAGATGTGGCAAGCTTGATGAAACATGAGTCCAGCTGGGTGGTTAACTCTGGTGCCTCTTTGCATGCCACGTCCAAACGAAGTCTGTTTACACCTTACACTTTAGGAGATTTTAGAATAATAAGGATGAAAAATGAAAAGACATCTATGGTTGTTGGAAGAGGTGATGTTGTACTAATTACCAATAATGGGGCAAAACAGACATTGAAAGATGTGCGACATGTCCTGGATATCATGATGAATATAATCTCAGCTGGCAAGTTAGATGATGAAAGTTACTACAATACTTTTTGTGAAGGTGAATGTAAGCTGACCAGAGAATCTCTGGTGGTTGCATGAGGAAAGAAGTCCTCGGGTTTGTACATGATGAAGGCACCTGCATTCACTAGGGATGCAAATTCCATCACCAACGAAGAGTCCGAGGACCTATGGCACAGGAGGTAAGGCCCACATGAGCCAACAAGGACTATGTCATCTGGCCAGAAGGGCCTCATCCCAAAATTGAAGGAAGATGGTCTGAGGATGTGTCTTCACTGTATGGCTGGGAAGTAACGTAGAGTCTCGTTCCATGAAGACTCGTCCTCTGTGAAGACTGATGTGCTTAATTTTGTTCATATAGATGTGTGCGGACCATTTAAGAAGAAGTCCATTGCTGGAGCCTAATATTTCGTTTCCTTTATTGACGATAGCTCCAGGAAATTGTGGGTTTACTCACTAAAGACCAAGGACCAAGTCTTCGGTGTGTTTGAGTAATTTCATACTCTAGTGAAACATCAATTATGGAAGAAGTTAAAGATCATTCGTAACGATAACGAAGGGGAATACATTATGGCTTTGATGCCTACTGTAAGATTCATGGCATCAGACATCAAATGATGCCACCGAAAATGCCTCAGCTATACGGAGTGGCCAAACGTATGAATCATACACTGTTGGAAAGAGTGAGGTGTATGCTCTCAGAGTGAAGCTGTCTAGCCCCTTTTGGGCAGAAGTATTAAAGACCGCGGCCTATATCATCAATAGGTTACCCAGTAACCCTTTGAAAGACGATGTGCAAGAAAATATATAGACGGACATGGAGCCCTCCTATGACCACCTAAGAGTGTATGGATGCAAAGCCTATATTCATATCCCAAGAGATGAAAGGAGCAAGTTGGAGCAAAAAATGAAGCGGTGTGTGTTTTTGGGCTATGGGAAAGATGAATTAGGTTACATATTTTTTGATCCTGCTAAGAAAAGACTCATCCGGTCGATGGATGTGACTTTTGTTGAAGATGAGACTATTGAGGACATTTGTAGGAAGACTAAGTCTCATGTTGCATGGATGGGCAAGTTGATTTTTGAAGCTGTCCGTCCGGTGTCTCTGGAGGATGAAGACAATAGTCCTGAAATGGTTGAGAATAGTTATGAGGAGGCTACAACACCAGACGAGGACCAGGAGAAAATGGCTCCTCAACTTGAGGAGGACGTTCCTGTCAGACGATCCACCCTTAATAAACGGCCATCTGTACAACTTCTCCTGGTGAGTATGTCTTACTCAATGATGTAGGAGAACTCGAGACGTATAAAGAAGTTATTGAAGATGAAAATAATGAGAAATGACTGGAAGCCATGAAAGATAAAATGAGTTCTCTCCACGAGAATCATACTTTTGACTTAGCCAAGCGTCCTAAGGGAAAGAGAATACTAAAGAATAAATGGGTCTTCCGGTTGAAGAAGTCTAAGGACACTATACAGCCAAGGTATAAGGAGCGGGTTGTAGTGAAGGACTTTAATCAACGCAAATGTGTTTACTTTGATAAAATCTTTGCACACGTTGTAAAGATGTCCTCGGTACGTGTGGTGCTTGGTCTAGCTGTTGTCTTGGACTTGGATATAGAGCAACTAGATGTTCGGATAATATTTCTTCGTGGTGACTTGGAGTAGAAAATTTATATGGAGCAGCCAAAAGGTTTCGAGGTCAAGGGAAAGGAAGGATTGGTCTGTCGCCTAAAGAAGAGTTTGTACGGATTAAAACAAGCTCCAAGATAGTGGTACAAAAAGTTTGAGTTTGTCATGGTTGGACGAGGACACCAAAAGATTACTTCTGACCACTGTGTCTTTGTGCAAAAATTTTCTGAGGATGACTTTTTCGTCCTTTTCCTTTATGTGGACGATATGCTAATTGTCGGATAAAACAGTGCTCAGATCAAGGAGTTGAAATAGCAATTGGGATAATCATTTGCCATGAAAGACCTCAGACAAGCGAAACAGATCCTAGGGATCAAAATATTTTACGACCGAAAAAATAAGAAACTCTAGTTGTCCCAGGAAAGTTACGTTAAAAAGGTGCTACAATACTTCAATATGAAAAATTCCAAGCCAGTGAGCACCCCACTGGCTAACCATTTCACGTTGAGTAAGAAACAGTGTCCGTTCTTGGATACAGAGAAAGCCCACATGAGTAGAATTCCTTACTCCTCGGCTGTTGGTAGCCTAATGTACGCGGCCATATGTACAATGCCAGATATTACACATGTGATTGGTCTAGTCAGCCAATTTCTCTCGAATTCAGGAATGAAGTATTGGTTTGCTGTAAAGTGGATCCTAAGATATCTCTGATGGACTTCAAAGATGAGTCTACATTTTGAAGAAAAGAAGCTCCGGTTGGTCAGTTACACGGACTCGGACATGGCCGGGGATATTGATTATCAGAAATCCACATTAGGGTACTTGATAAAGTTTGCTGGGGGAGCGGTCTCCTGGCAGTCTAAGTTACAAAAGTGCGTTACCCTGCGTACTACGGAGGTCGAGTTCGTTGCCGTGATTGAGGCCAAACAAAAGCCACTTTCTTTTCTTGTTCGCAAGGACTGAAGCCCAGTGATACTTATGAGGTTCCTGAAGTCTCATGAATATCCTATAACTTCATGCAGGGCACTAAGGCAGGAGATGTTATGGATGAAAAGGCTCATTCAAGAGTTGGACTTGAGACAAGAACAGTATGTGGTACTCCATGATAGTCAAAGTACAATATATTTGTGTAAAAACTACTCATTCCATTCAAGATCGAAGTACATTGATGTTTAATATCATTGGGTGAGAGATGTTATTGATGAAGGGCAGTTATTAATAAAAAAGGTCCGATCAGATGAAAATGGGTCAGACATGTTGACCAAAATTTTACTAAAGGAAAAGTTGAAAGATTGTTGTGACATTATTGGTCTAACTAATTTTGTTCCCGTTCGGTCGTGAGAAAAAATTTATTGGGGTCACTTCTTATGTGGGAAGGTGTTTGCAGACTTGTGTTGTTGTTTGCTGACTGAGAAAATGGACGCGGACGTTGTGAAATGTCTGAGAACCCTTGCCGTGGCGTTCGAGATCCATGGGTAATGCCTGAAGACGAGGACTTGAAGAATGGACCTTGCAAGGCTAGTGTCCACAGCCTTAGCAGAAAACGGTCAACGAACGTTGACCATCTTAAAATAGGCATGCTGCATGACAGTCTGCGACTGCAGGCGTATAATTGACATACTTTGTTGGGTATTTGAGAAGACGTCATTCTAGGGCAGTCGGCAGGTCAATCTGAAAAGCTTGCCTGTGCTGCCTGCTAATGCAAGGTGTGAGTCTGCTGTTGCATGTATTCGAAGGCGAGCACCAACGACCATACAACCAGGGCGGTTGATAGCCCCATGCACCTCCATATATATGTGTGTATATACATATATGATAAGACATCCTAGCGTGAGGCTTTTTTAGAAAAATTAGAAAGGCTGCCTTGTTCGCTAAGGCTTTGTACGAGACAGAGGAGAGAAAGAGTAAAAGAAAGGTGAGCTGTGAGAGAAAAACATAAGTATTATTTGTGCTCTATTCGTCTTTTTTTGCCTCTGGTGGTTTTGTAAAACCTAATCTCAATTAGTGATTTATTGATAGATTGAATATCCCATCGTTTTTTTCTTAATTTATAAAAAATTTTGACGTAAGCTCTTTTTTTTTCTCTACCCTTTATTGTGTCAGTGTTAGAGTGTGTGTACAGTGTCTTCACTGCCGGCCGTCTGCTCGCCAACACATTGAAATCTCTCTAGCTAGCTTTC
>JAOVVI020010332.1:0-13131 GCA_028571085.2 Nepenthes alata
GCCTAAAATCCATACCAGGCAAAAAAAATAGCAGTTAATCTGTCAAATGAGCCACGACAGCAGGGTAATCCTAACCGGCAAAAGCACAACCTGTTAACTACCGGGCAAGAAAATCCACTGGCCTTCAAATGTACATCGGCAGCTACAGGCCACATCAGCAAGGGCAAAACAACCACAGCACCACACCGGGCAAACCCAGTCTATAAGAAGCCAAAAAATCACGTTTGGCCTTAAAAAAATAAGAAATGCAACTGCTGAAGATTGCAGCACAACAAGCTTCAGCAAACAACACACAGCAGGTTGAAGAATCCAACTGGCCAACAGAAAAAACCATAGGCCACGTTAGCTAAAGCCTTCCGGCCATTAGATTAAAACAGCATAAAAAACCACGTGACAGAGCCCAAAGTTTACCAAGAGTTTTCGTGCAATGGTGTTGACCGCGAGAAAATGTAATGGTTTTTCATATAAATAACCCACCAGCGTGGATCCCCATTATTCCTGGCACTGCTGAATAACCTCAGCAGGAGGAGAAATAGAGATTTTGTCTCCATCCGTACTTACCCTACTAGTACAGTGTTTATTGACTGAGTCATGAATTTGATTAGATGGCTAGGGAATCAAACAAATTAGGAGTTGTGGAAAGGGCTGAAGATACTATGTATCAAGACTTGCGATAGGATCTGAGTGCTCAGTCATTTAAGATTTTTTGGGTGATTATTTCTTATGGATAAAAAGTCAAAAAACAAAGGATAGTTTGTTTAGGGTGTCTCCCAATGACAGGAAATAAAAAGGCTGTTAATTTACACCTGTACAAAGCATAATCAATATCCAATCCTCAACTTATGACCACAACACAAACACAAGACCACAAATGCCATCCATTGCTTTATTTCAGCTATTCTATCCACTACACCAGAATCCATATGGGAGATATCGTCTAGGACCTGCATAAAATTTAAAGAATAGAATGGCAGAAGCAATTATATCCAATGCGTTCTTTTCAATAAATATTAATGGGGACTCGGTAGGTTTCTTCAAAGGTGGTAAGGGTCTTAGACAAGGAGACCTTATCTCCCCGTACCTGTTTGTGCTCGTCATGGAAGTGCTTAATGGAATTATTGAGGTGAAGCTCAAACAAAATGCCAGTTTCAAGTTTCACTGGCGTTGTGAGGATACACGAACGGTTATGCTTGCCTTTGCGGATGATTTATTACTTTTCTCCCTTGCGGAAGAGTACTCCATCTAAATTTTACAAGAATGTCTTGAGAAGTTTAAGTTAGTATCTGGTCCGTCTGCAAACAAAGATAAAATTAAAATTTTTATCAGCTCACAAGACACAGACCTCCAAAAGGATATCTCTGGCATTTTTTGGCTTCAAGGAAGGCCACCTTCCTATAAAATACTTGGAGTTCCTTTGATCACCTCGAGACTCTCTGTCTCAAACTACAAACCTCTCATTGATAAAGTCATTCGACGTATTTCGTCCTAGAGAAATCGGTGGCTTTCATTTGGCGGGCATCTTTAGCTCGTTTCATCAATCCTATCGTCCATCCACTTGTACTGGGCATCCATTTTTATTTTGCCAAAGTCTGTTCTTAAAATCATCAAGAGCTACATCCAGAGATTTCTATGGCATGGCGTTTATGATGGAAAGGCAACCGCAAAGGTTGCGTGGGTCGACATTTGCTACCCAAAGAGCGAAGGTGGCCTGAGTCTAAAAAACTTGCAGGCCCAGAACAAAGCTCTTATCTGCAAGTTACTTTGGTGCATTATTACAAAGGACTCTGGCTCTTTGTGGGCTCGATGGGCTCATGTGCATAGGATTAAAGACCAATGTATTTGGACTTAAAAGTTTCGGAGTCAGTGTCGTGGTGTTGGCGGAAAATTATGAAGTTACGTCCCTACATGCACCCTCATACGCATTATTTAATTGGGGATGAAACTGATACCTTCCTGTGGCTTGATAATTGGCACCCTTTTGGCCCTTTGTGGGATATGAGAACAGATCGGACACGCATGGTTTCAAGACTACCTCGGGATACGGAAGTTAAAGTCATTATTCGTGGGGATAGATGGGCATGGCCAAACCCGTTTGATAGATAACATGCCCCCTCCTCCCGAATTCTTAGAACAAGGATTCTATTCGTTGGATGACCTCTACTGAGGGTCTCTTTTTGAGTCGTTCTACATATTTCCTCTTTCACCCTCCAAAGGAAACGCCATGGGCTTCCCTAGTTTGGAGTCCCCCCCCGACAAACCCGCCCATGCCTTCACCTTTTGGCTAGCTATTAGATTTAGACTTAACACTCTTCATCGTATCTGTGGCTACACCAACATACCAACAATATGCACTTTTTGCAAATCAGGGGATGAAAACTATAATCACCTTTTTTCTCCTACCCCTTTTCTGCTTCCCTATGGCATCTAATCTGATGGCAAACAGGCATCCAATGGCCTTATCCAGATTGGTCCAAAAATATCCTTTGGGCTGCACATAAATGGAAAGGCAAAAACTTGCAAGCCCATTCTAAATGACTGACCCTTGCAGCCACGGTCTATTTCATCTGAAAGGAGCACAACAATCATACATTTCGAAACTCTCCTGGCCAGGACACCACCCTTTTATATTCCCACATCTTCAATGTAATGGCCCAGATCCTAAAATATATAAAATCCCCGACATCGAGTCAAAATAATCTAGGAGTTGAGGAAAATCGAGGGATAGGAAAATGAGTTAAGGATAGTAACTCGGTCAACAAGTGTTGACCGGAAGGCATGAGGAAAGGAGTAATCCGGTCAACGTAAAAATTTGACCGAAAAGTCCTAAAAGGAAGGAAAAAGAGAAAAGTAATCCGGTCAATGCTGGTTATCGAAAAGGTTGAAGGTAAGTAAAAAATTCGGTCAACACGAGTTGACTGAAATATGTATTAAGTAGAAACCTAAATCTGATCAAGGTCAGTTGACCGAAATAATAAGGAAACCCTTACGAAAAGTAGAATCAGAAATAACCTACTCCGAACCACCCACGAATGCTGTCAGACCCTAACGACAGCCGCCAGACCCAAGGGCATATAAATAAGAACTAGAGAGCGTGACGAAGAGGTGCTCAATAGAGTTTTCTAGTAAAGGAAGACCAAAATTTCAAGGCGAAGTAAAAGAAATCCAGGCAAGACTACTCACACTTGTTTTAAGTTCATGATTTAACGCAAGTATATCTGATTTTTGATGAACTTATATTTCGATATGCGTGATGTTTATTTTGTTCGTTTGATTGAAAGACGAAATAGCCGGCCTGCTTGGGATTCTTTCTGGCACAGCTGCCGGCCATGGCTGGCCCCATGGGGTTGCTAGTCTACCCTCCTTGGGACCCCTCACTCTTTCCTTTACTAATTAATATGATCTCCATTCCCTATCATCCTCTTCATAGAATCCTCCTTCAACTATCTCCCCTTGCACTGAACCCCCTTTGTCTAGATTTAAGTGTAGAGATCTTCCAATCCCTCTCGTTGCTAATTCATTTCCTCCTCATCCCTCTCCTAGCTTGTCTCCCATCTTGGACGCCGATCTGGACTCTGCTTTGAAGTTGGCACAAAGTCGTGATGATTCGTGCTGTCCAAAGGGTTTCCCAGAGACTTCCTTTGCTGTTGTGGACAACCCTAGGAATTTGATTCAAGATGTTGAGGCTACATCTTCATTGGATCTGAAGGATGATTTTCCCATAGATCCCTTTTCTGCTGAAACCCCTATCACTTTTGTCAATGATCTGAATGAGCTTCAAGTGAGTGCAAAGGTACTCCCATCGGGCGGTTCTAGGCTATCTAGATTGGAATCCGAGGAAGTACAGACTGTGTCCAAGACATCCTGGGCTTCCATAGTCCAGAAGAGGGGAGTGCTTCCCAACTCAGAGCTGAAATTCTACCCCCCGCAAAAGGTTGACGGTGGTGCGGAGTTATTTTGATTGATGTGGGTGTTTCGGGTTGTTTCCCCTGCCAGGTTGAGGGGTTGTGCACTTCATTTTTGGTAAGGATGCACTCTCTCAATGCTGCTGGCTGTCTTATGGTGTTATTGCTGTAGCTACATTGTCTATGACTGTTGTTGGTGAATTAGGCTGCCAACAATGGTTGGTTTTTTTCAGCCGTATTGTTTCATACATTTTTTATTTTCTTTAGATCTCGTGATTTGGTTCACGGTACTCGGGGTATGCCCCTTATCTCTATTCTAGATCCAAGTCGACAAAACATTTGAAAATAGAATATTAATTTTGTATTTTTTTTATTTTTTCATTAATAAATTTTTTTCTTACTTACCGAAAAAAAGATTTAAGGAAAAATCGTTCTTAATCGCATGCTTAAAAGAAAGCCCTGTTATTCATGATATTCAATTTTGTTATGCTTGAAGTATAGTTATTTTTCGATTTGCATGAGCTTCGATAATTACATGCTTAAAAAAAGGACTTCCGACCCTTGAGAAAAGACTTCCGGCTTTGTTAGAATAAAGGTATTCGGCATATGTCCCATGAAAATTGAAATCGGCTATAAGAGCATGTATTTTGAAATCAAAATTTGACCCTAGAAATTGAAACCAGCCTTAGAGCATATTTTGAAATCAGAATTTGTCCCATGAAATTAAAACCGGCTTTTGAGAAAAGACCTCCACCTTTAAGAAAAAGGACTTCGGCTTTTCAGAAAATGACCTCTGGCTTTAAGAAAAAGGACTCCGACTTTTGAGAAAATGACCTCCAGCTTTAAGAAAAAGAACTCTGGCTTTTGAGAAAATGACCTTTGGCTTTAAGAAAAAGGACTCCGATTTTTAAGGAAAAGAACTCCGACTTTTAAGAAAAAGGACTCCGATTTTTTTAGGAAAAGAACTCTGGCTTTTGATGAAAGATCTTCGACTTTAACATGATTAAAGGAAAGGCTACACGAACTTCAATCGTTGAAGTTAAAGAACAAAGGTTATAAGAACAAGGAAAATGTATATAAATCTGGACAACAAGTGGAACTATACGACTTTTGACTTTTGAACTATGATGGATGGCCATAAAAAGATATAAACTAAAAACTGAGTTTTCATTAAACTTGCTGTTAAAGATAGATAAAAGATATTGGAGTGACACTCGAGGACAGCCCCTGGGCCACGGGGGGACTTTTGGTTGCATAAGGATTTCAGACTACGACCTCGTATGTCGGGTTAAAGGCATTATCTCCTATCTCGAGGAGCATGATAAGAGGATACGGCTCTAGGTTGTGGGGTAGCACACAACCCTTCCTCGATGTTGTCCGCTCCCATCTGATCCCTAAAGATGATAAGAATTTTGAATAGTTTTATAAATTTTTCAAAGACAAGATAAAAAGAATAAGATCCAAAAAAAAAATTGAACTAAAGAAGAAACGATATTGTGGTTTTTGTATGCTAAAGTTATGATATGAGCCCTTACTTTGATCCGATTATATATATGTTTATATTTTCTGCATGTGAGTATCTTGCAGGACTTTGTAGCTCACTCTTGCCATTTTTTAGATATGAGAAGCTTATAGAGGAAGAAATTGAATAGAATCATGTGAAGTAGCTAGTCGGCATAGCTAGCCAGAGCTGATGAGAGAAGAACTTGATGTTTTTCTTTTGATGTTTTGAGAAGGATTTGTAGAATAGTTTCACTCTGTAAAAGAATTTATGGATATTAGCATATTTCCGTAATTAGTTTATGGATGAATGAAATTGATATTTCTAGTGGCATCTCATGTCATGTCAAGGTCTTCATGCCCGACCAACCTTAATGTTGGCTGGTCAAGTACGAAATTAAAACATGAAGGCCAGCTCAAGTAGTTCAGCCTTAAGCGATCCTATATTTACGTGAAATGTTTATGCTTTTAACTAAAAAGAAAATTTTTATGTCCACCTAGATAATATCTATTCTGTATATGATTAAAGGAATAGGCTTGACGGCATCCTTATGGGGTGGAATAAGGCCAATCCGTCATAGTTGGTATCAGAGAGAGAACTGAGATGCTGTAGGATCGATCTAAATCAATACGAAAACTTAGGATAGGATTAGTTAAGGCAAGAAAGATGTTAGCTTTACTTATGCTTACGACGGAATACTTTATGATAGCCACCCATTGCTAGTAGACTAACCAAAACGTTCTTTCCAGAAATCAAAGTCGTTGTTGAAGTCATGTCTAATAGAGGAAGACGAGCCATCCGGATTAATAACTCTCTGGACCCAGAGACAAGGTACTTGAACTTGCTAGACAGGATGGCGGATGTCATAGAAGTTTTGGCTCTACCAACTCTGGTGACCACCCCAATTCTTGTTCATCAGGAGAGGTCGGTCTACGATCGCTTTACCAACGAGTGAGTTCCTAAATTCTCAAGAGAACCCGACCCGTTGAAAGCAGACACCTGGATCTAACGACTGAAGAAGGTGTTTGCGGTGATTAAGTGTCATGCTGGAGATAAGGTTCTATTTTCCACCCATAAGCTGGTGGGTGAGGCCCACCACTGGTGGGAATTATAGAAGAGGGTTTTTGAGGTGCCAGACAGGGATATTACATGGAAAATATTTGAAGCAGCATTCTTGAAGATATACTTCCCTCTTAACCTTTGCAGACATAAGGAAGATGAATACCTTCGCTTAAGGCAAGGCACTCGCTCTGTGGCTGAGTATGATGCAAAGTTTACAGAACTATCCCGCTATGCTCCTTATATGGTAGAAGACTAAGAGAGGAAGGCTAGAAGGTTCTTTCAAGGATTAAGAGACGATATTACAATGCACCTTTTAACTTTGAAGTTGGCCACGTATGGAGAGGTGCAAGAAAGGGCTGTCATCTATGAGAAGGAGCTAGAGAGAGGAGCATTTTTTAGGCAGAGGACTTTTGGTCCTACTGCAAGGGTCAGTGCTAGTCGAGACCTAAGAAGGCAAAATCGTTTAGGTCCAGTGGGGAGCAGAACTAATTAGTACAGACTTCCAGAGAATCCAACAACACATGTGATCATTGCAGAAAATCGCATGAAGGGAAGCCGTGCTATAAAAAGCTAGGAGTCTGCTATAACTGTGGCTAGGGTGGACACATGATCAAGAACTGTCCACTCGCCAAACAAGCCCCAGAATTTAAGTCCTCCATTCCAGCTTAGGTGTTCACCGTTTCGGCAAAGGAGGCCGAAACCTCTACTGAGGTAGTGGAAGGTACACTTTTTATTTGTGGCAATCCTAGTCATGTGCTCTTTGACTCAGGATCTACCCACTCGTTTGTCTCCAATAATTTTGTAAAATATCTTACAACCCTCCCCCAAGTTCTTAGCTGTCCATTGGTGGTCACCTCGCCCACAGGGTCATCTGTAATTTTATGTTGTGTATTCAGAGAGTCCGATAGAATCGAATGGATTCGTGATGCCTGTTAATCAAGTTTTCCTAGAAATGAAGGACTTTGATACAATCCTGAGAATGAATTGGTTAGCAAGGTATCATGCCAATATTGATTGTTTCCAAAATAGAGTGGAATTGCCATCCCTGGAAACAAGCCTTTCTATATTCAGGAAGTCCGGCGTAAGGAAGCATCTTGTTTCATTTCAGCCCTTCATGCCTGGCACTTGATTGGTAATGGGTGCCAAGCTTACCTAGCCTTCGCTAAGTTGATTGAGGATCAAGGAACTCAGGCCAAAGAGATTCTTGTGGTATGTGAGTTCAAAGACCTATTCCTTGATGAATTACCTGGGCTGCCACTTAGGCGAGAGTTGGAATTTGGAGTAGAATTGGTGCTAGGATCAGCTCCAATATCCAAAGCGCCATATAGGATGGCGCCGGCTGAATTTAAGGAGTTAAAACAGCAACTGCATGAGTTGTTAGATAAGGGTTTTAATTGGCCGAGTGTATCGTCGTGGGGTGTACCAGTCCTGTTTGTAAGAAAGAAAGACAGGACTTTGAGGTTATGCGTAGATTATCAGGAACTGAACAAAATTACCACTAAGAATAAATATCCTTTACCAAGGATTGATGACCTCCTTGACCAGTTACAAGGAACTTGTGTATTCTCAAAGATCGACCTTAGGTCCGGATACCATCAGCTTCGAATCAGAGGGGACGGTGTAGCAAAGACGGCTTTCCGAACTAGATATGGGCACTATGAGTTTGTAGTGATGTCTTTTGGATTAACTAATGCTCCATCCGTATTTATGGACTTGATGAACCAAGTTTTTCAACCCTATTTGAACAAATTTGTGATAGTCTTTATTGATGACATCCTTGTTTATTTGAAGAGCTATGAGGAACACGAGGGGCATTTAAGGACTACACTTCTGTCCTTAGGGATCACCAGTTGTTCGCCAAATTAAATAAGTGCAAATTTTGGTTAAAGGAAGTGGGATTCCTTGGACACGTCATTTTCAAAGAGGGGATTTTCATCAACCTTAAGAAGGTGGAGGTAGTGGTGAAATGGAACCGGCCAACCTCTGTGACCGAAGTACAGAGCTTCTTAGGCTTGGCCGGATATTATAGACGGTTTGTAAAAAACTTCTCCCAAATTGCCTTACCACTCACACCACTGATAAAGAAAGAGGCTAAGTTTGAGTGGACCAATGACCGTGAAGGGAGCTTTTAGGTACTTAAAGACAAGCTAACTTCTGCACCGGTCCTGACCATTCCAGATGAATCAGGAGGACTGACTGTCTATTGTGATGCCTCAAAGATTGGGTTGGGCTGTATTTTGATACAACACAAAATGGTAGTTGTCTATGGGTCATGACAGTTGAAGAATCATGAAAGAAATTACCCAACTCACGATCTGAAATTGGCCGCAGTAGTGTTTGTGCTGAAAATTTTGAGACATTACCTTTATGGTGAGATATTCTTGGTCTATTCCGATGATAAAAGTTTAAAATATTTATTCTCTCAAAAGGAACACAACATGAGGCAGTGAAGGTGGATTGAGTTTTTGAAGGATTATGACTGTGAAATTCAGTATGAGCCAGGTAAGGCCAATGTAGTCGCCGATGCACTAAGTCGGGAACCAGGTATTTCGGCAAGGATGCAAGTCAAGCAAATGGAGATATCGGACTGTCTTGTGTACTATGACATCCAACGATATGTTCAAGGAAAACGAATGATTTAGCATACCTTCAAGTCCAGCCAGAGGTGATAGATGAGGTTAAGGGAGGGGAGGCGAATGATTCTTTCCTTGTGAATATCATGCGTGATCTGGACAAAGATTCCCGAGATGATTTTCATGTTAAGACAAATGGAGTATTAAGGTTTAGAGATCGATGATGTGTGCCGGACAACAAGGAATTGAAAGAGAACATTTTTATGGAAGCTCATAGATCCCGATATATAATCCACCTGAGAGTCATAAGATGTACAAGGACTTAAAGAAAATATTTTGGTGGAGGAATATGAAAAGGGACATTGCAGCTTACGTAGAAAAATGTCTTGTATGCCAACAAGTAAAGGCCGAAAGGAGGAAACCGTCTGGATTATTGCAACCAATGCCGCTTCCAGGCTAGAAATGGGAAGGTATTGCCATGGACTTCGTGAACAACCTACCAAGGACACCAAGAAAACACGATGTTGTTTGGGTTATTGTTGACCGGCTGACAAAGTCAGCCCATTTTCTGACAATTCGGACAACTTACTCCCATGATAAATTGGCCCAACTGTATGTAAATGAGGTTGTCAAGTTTTATGGTGTGCCTGTCTCTATTGTATCAGATAGAGACCATCGCTTTGTTTTGAGGTTATGGAAGAGTCTACATAAAAAATTAGGAACATAATTAAAATTTAGTACCGCTTATCATCCGCAAACTGATGGCCAGTCGGAATGGACTATTCAGATCCTTGAGGATATGTTAAGGGCCTCAGTCTTAGAGATGAAAGGGACTTGGGATAATTTCTTAGCCTTGGCAGAATTTGCATATAATAACACTTATGAGGCCAGCATAGGCATGGCTCCTTTGAGGCCTTGTATGGAAGGAGATGTGGATCACAGATTCACTAGGAGAAGTCCGGAGATAAAAGAATAGATAAAGTTAGTGCATGAGAATCTAAGGGTAGCCCGGAGCAGACAAAAGAGCTATGTAAACAGGAGGAGATATGCGTTGGAATTTGACGAAGGCGATTTTGTATTCCTAAAAGTGTCGCCATCTAAGGGGATGTACAGATTCGGGGTAACGGGAAAGCTGAAGCCACGATTTATTAGTCCTTCTAAAATTTTAGAAAGGATCGGAGAAGTAGCCTACAGACTTACACAACCACCAAGCTTGGAAGAAGTACATGACGTTTTTTATGTATCAATGCTTAAGAAGTATGTCCATGATCCTACTCATGTAATTGAGTTTGAACCTTTGGCAATTGACAATGACTTATCCAACGTAGAGGAACCGATGTAGATTTTGGATCAAAGGGAACAAAGGCTACGCGCCAAATTAATCTCTTTAATAAAGGTACTCTTAAAAAATCACTCACCTAAACAAGCAACTTGGGAACGAGAGGAAGAGATTCGGAACAAGTATCCATATTTATTTTCTTGAGGTTAGTAACTTCATTTAAAATTTTGAGGACAAATTCCTATAAGTGGGGGAGATTGTAACGGCCCAGATCCTAAAATATATAAAATCCCCGACGCCGAGTCAAAATAATCTAGGAGTTGAGAAAAATCGAGGGCTAGGAAAATGAGTTAAGGATAGTAACCTGGTCAACAAGTGTTGACCGGAAGGCGTGAGGAAATGAGTAATCCGGTCAACGTAAAATGTTGACCAGAAAGTCGTAAAAGGAAGGGAAAAGAGAAATGTAATCTAGTTAATGCCGGTTACCGGAAAGGTTGAAGGTAAGAAAAAAATCCGATCAACGCGAGTTGACCGGAATGTGTATTAAGGAGAAACTTAAATCCGATCAAGGTCAGTTGACCGGAAATAATAAGGAAACCCTTACGAAAAGTAGAGTCAGAAATAACCTACTCTGAACCACCCATGAATGTTGTCAAACCCTAACGATGGCCGCCAGACCCAAGGGCCTATAAATAAGAACTAGAGAGCGTGAGGAAGAGTCGCTCAATAGAGTTTTCTAGTAAATGAAGACCAAAAGTTCAGGACAAAGTAAAAGAAATCCAAGCAAGAGTACTCACCCTTGTTTTAAGTTCATGATTTAATGCAAGTATATCTGATTTCTGATCAACTTATGTTTCGGTATGTATGATGTTTATTCTATTCGTTTGATTTAAGGAAGAATAGCTCTTAATCGCATATTTAAAAGAAAGCCCTGTTATTCATGATGTTCGATTTTGTTATACTTGAAGTATGGTTATTTGTCGATCTATATGAGCTTCGATAATTACATGTTTAAAGAAAATACTCTTGACCCATGAGAAAAGACTTCCGGCTTTGTTAAAAGAAAGGTATTCGGTATTTGTCCCATGAAAATTAAAATCGGCTGTAAGAGCATGTATTTCAAAATCGAAATTCGACCCTGGAAATTGAAACCAGCCTTAGAGCATGTTTTGAAATCGGAATTTGTCCCATGAAAT
Organism: Nepenthes alata; assembly: GCA_028571085.2. Taxonomy (NCBI): domain Eukaryota; kingdom Viridiplantae; phylum Streptophyta; class Magnoliopsida; order Caryophyllales; family Nepenthaceae; genus Nepenthes; species Nepenthes alata. The sequence goes on from JAOVVI020010332.1 coordinate 11,514, forward strand.
TGAAACCGACTTTTGAGAAAAGACCTCCGCCTTTAAGAAAAAGGACTCCGACTTTTGAGAAAATGACCTCCGGCTTTAAGTAAAAGGACTCCAGATTTTAAGGAAAATAACTTCGTCTTTTAAGAAAAAGGACTCCGATTTTTTTAGGAAAAGAATTCCGGCTTTTGATGAAAGATCTTCGACTTTAAGATGATTAAAGGAAGGGCTATACAGACTTAAATCGTTGAAGTTAAAGAACAAATGTTATAATATTTTTTTTGGTAAGTAAGTTAAATGAATTAAATGAAACGAAAATTATAAAAACGATGTTCTAACTTTAAGTGTTTTGGCAACTTGGATTTAGAACGAGTTAGGGCATTCCTCGAGCATCACCATGTACAAAAACATGAACTGATTAAAAGAAAATTGAAAATCAACATCTAGGTGTATTTCATCTAAATCGACCGTATGAATCTCGGTCCCATAATAAAATGAACCTAAAAAAAGCAGATTCGACGGTAAAAGCACTAATGGGGACTCCATGAACCAGCGGACTAACTTTTTTGTTTTGATGAGTAAGTATTTTGGATTATCTGGAGAAAAATTATAAAATTTATATTTTATCTCCAAGTATTTTGACTTGGATTTAAAACATAAAAAGCTAGGGCATACTCCGAGCAAATGGTACAATAAGTAATACCTAAACAGCCTCTAGGAGGACACCGTTCGATAGAAAAATAAAATATGAAATCTCATGTTACACACAACAGACACTCCGGCCTCAAAATGCCACTCCGTCTTCAAAGTGCCACGTCATCCTCAGCACACTATCCACGTACTCCACTCCGGCCTTTTAGTGCTCAAAATGCCACTCCGACCTCAAATTGCCACTCCGGCATAGTGTGTAAAATGTCACTCTGGCCTCAAAAAGCACACCGCCTTGAAAAAGCACTCCGTCTTTTCATGAGAATATGCACTCGGTCAAAAGGATTCCGCACTCCGTCCAAATGCACTCCGTCCAAAGTCACTCCGTCCAAAGAGGGCACAAACACTCTGGCCTCCCAGGATCACAAGGCCACTCTGCCCTTTAAGGGAACTAAGGAACTCCGTCCAAAGTCACTCCGTCTAACGACACTTCGTCCAGAATCACTCCATCCAAAGAGGGCACCAACACTCCGGCCTTCCAGAATTACAAGGCCACTCCGCCCTATATGTAGACAAAGGAACTCCGTCCAAAGACGTGCCCTCTTCGTAAAAGGCCACTCCGGTCAGGAGGTGAACATTGTTTCTAAACACTGCCACCACTAGCAAACTTAGAGCCTTTTTTCCTCTTACTCCTTGATTTGGCTTTGCTCCACTCATCATTTTGCACAGAGTGGGTAGTGTGAGGACCCGAAACCAAAAACCTAATAACTATATGTAATTAAGTTGATTAAAATTGATAAGAGATTATGCATGTGGGAAAAAAGTGGCAGTTAAAGGTGAAAAATTAGAAAATGCCCGAAGTTCAGCAAACAGCAGCACGACCGCTCGAGAAAGGTAAAAAATTAGAAAATGCCCAAAGTTCAGCAAGCAGCAGCACGGCCGCTCGCTGGCCGCTCGAGCGGCTAGGCGACAAAGGCTAGCCGCTCACTGTCGG
>JAOVVI020010333.1:0-13129 GCA_028571085.2 Nepenthes alata
TTTTTTAGCCCCAACTTAAAATATGCATCAAGGTAAAAAAAATTATGGTAATTTTCATTATCAATAAAGACTCACTTCGGTCGGTAGTTGATCGTATCATTTGAAACAAGTGCGAATACAACTAGAGTGTTAGAATGGGGAATTAGTACGTGTGCCATATCATCGTTGTTAAAACTAATGACTCCATTTCTAACTCCTACCATTGCCTTCTTATTACCGGTAGTTGTCTCATGGCGGTCCTGAGGGTGGTTCTTGGATGGCCGGGTCGCCACCATGTTGATCACCCCGGCCGCGACTCGATTCCTCGGCTATTGCTGCTCCGGCCCTTCGCCTATTTTGGGGTTTGCCCCGTGTTTTACTGGAATTTGGTAAGGTGTCCCTTCTAGATGAGGTCCTTAATCTCCCTCTGTAGAGTTTGGCAGTCATCGGTGCTATGACTTAGAGATTGATGGTGATGATAGTATTTTGTTTGATCTCCTCCCTCTGGGTTTTTGGTCGGCTTCAACCACTTCAGGAATTTTTCATCTGGGATTTGTATGAGAATGTTGGTTCGGGAGCCATTTAGAGGAGTCAGGTTCAAAGGTTTGAACTCCCTTCGAGTTCCTGACTCCATTCTGGGTTATTTTCTGGGCCCGTGGCAGTTGATGTGGTCCCCATTCATTCTTTTCTTGTTCATTTGCTCATGGTTGAAGCGGTTCACGTGCTCTGGCCGCTTCGCTTCATTGGCTTCCTTGACAACTATGTAAGCGCGGACGATACCTTCGACCTCACGGAAGGTCCGGGGTTTTTGTGGGCTAGATGTTTGAAGGACTCGCTTTGCTTCAAAGCTGATATGAATTTGCTTAACTTCACTTTATCACTGAGCCTGGGAGTCCATTGGGTCTTGGCGGTGAACCGAGCCAGAAAACCTTTCAGATTTTCGTTTGGCCCCTGCTTGATGTTGGCGAGATGCCAAGGCTATTTCTCGTCCCTTCGGTTGGAAGCAAATTATGACAAGAAGTTGTTAGCCAGCTCCTGGAATGTCCGGATCAAATTTTGCTGTAGGCAGTAAAACCAGATCCTGGCGTCTTTCTTGAAAGTTAGAGGAAAGTAGAGGCACATGGTAGCCTCGTCCAAGCCCTGAAAGCTTAGAAGGATGCGAAAGTGGTCCAGATGGTCCATGGGATCAGTGCTCCCGTTATAGGGTTCTAGGGCCAGCGTCTTGAACTTGTGAGGGAGAGGTCGGGTCCAGATTTCCATTGTGAACAACGATATTCTTATGTTCGCGAAGTGCTCCTTGGTGCTTCCTTTGTACACATGTTGTCATATTTTTTCTACTTTTTCCTCCATTTGAGGAGAGGCCGCGGTCCTTTTCGCGTTGAGGTAGGTCCTCAATTTTGAGTGCTTTGGCGAGTGGTGTTGGGTTGGGTGGTTGTTGGCGCTCATCAGCTTGGTGTTGCACGAATTCCCCTTTTGGGTTGGAGGCTTTCAATCATCGCAAGAGTAGTGAGGATTTTGCCACTCTGAGCTCTCATCTTGCGTCTCGTGACCTAGTTGGCGCTCCAGCTGTGATCATGCTTGGGCTTCGAGGTCGTCAGGCCGCTGCATCTTCCTGACCGGGTGCTTTTTCTAGCTCTTCCTTTTCAAAGCCGTGGTATGGGCGGTAGAGGGAGGAGCCCTCGGCTCTCCTGACCCTAGCGTGTGTAGAAGGTTAAGAGCATTTAGGAGATGTTGTCCATTTGGGTAGTGAGCTCTCACATGAAGAGCGCCAGGTGCTCGTTTGCATGGTTACCCGCGGAGGGGTCGTTGCCATGGGAGTCAGCGTCTTTTGTCGGAGCGCTGGCTTGAACCTAGGTATTGACAATGTTTGCTTTTGTGATGACGGTTGCTAGGCTTTTGTGTCGTTTTCCATAAACGACGCCAATGATACGTTCTTCGGATCCGAGTTGCTGCACGAGTTAGGGAGCTGCTTGGTCTTTCTTAGCTGTCGAATTGAAGCAGGTCTGGTCTTTATTCCTGATAGTTTGGATCTTGTACACCACAACTAAACGAATAAGAGGTCAGAGGATTGGTGAGACTCGTTCCCCGGTATATCCTTTGACGCTCAAGTTTGAAAATTTTCTTAAACGGATAAAAAGATGCGAGGATGCAACAATGTGTGTGTGGATGATGCACTGGTTTGGGGATTGAGTGCTTGGGTGCGTCTAGTTGAGGAACGGTTTCAGGAGAAAGTGGTGTGCTCGACAGGGAGCTGCTTGGAGACAGTGGCACATTCGACGGGGAGCGGCTTGGAGACGGTGGTGCGCTTGATGGGGAGCCGCTTGTGAGAGAGAGAGGGTGAGGGCTGTAACAGACTTCTTGCTGGTTTTTCGGGTAGAGAGTCGTTCTCTTATTGGCTTGATAGTGTGCATCTCCCCTACCTGTGGGAGTAAGGAAGTATCTATAGCACTAGCTTGTTTGAGTGCCAAGGCTGACATATGGCTGTTTGCGCAGATTCGGCGAGCTGTCACAGGGATTGTGGGTACCCATTATGGCAACTGTGGCTAGCTGAGAAGATTCTTTCCTTCTTCGCGGCAACGCTAGAGGCAACGGTCTTGGCAGTTGCCATTGGAGAAGATTCGCTGGATTGCCGTTTCCGTTTTGGGAGAGATTGCATGATCGTAGACAATATTCGGGGGATATGTGGTGAGCTATACCGAGGTGATTTTGGCAAGTTCTTGCGTGCGAGGTGTGGCGATGCAGCCCTCATCGCCCGTTTTCAGCTGGTTGGTCCCGAGTCAACCAGTCAGGTTGACCGTTTAGCAGCTTGGTCCTGAGCCTTCGTGGGAGCGAGCCATAGGCTGCAATTCTCTAGACCCTCCGCTCGTCTGTGGGCTTGGCCTCTAGGCTGGCCCATTTACGGCGGTACCCATCAATTCCTAATTTAGAGGATTTATTCCTAATATAAGGCTAATTGATATCTCCTAAATTAGGTTAATTTGTAATTTGTGCAATTAATTGTTAGCTTCCATTTTGTGTAGTTAATTTTCTTTCCTATTAAAGGATGGTTCATTGTGCAGTTTATACATAGTAAAATTATAGAAACTTTTCTTGATCTCTCTATTCATATTTCTAACTATTCATTTTTCTAACATGGTATTAAGGAGATGAAGAAAGGTTTTCGTAATTTCTATATATATACTGTACATATAGAGGTGGGAGATACCTTCAGCCCGAGAAAGTAGCAAAGGAAGCAAAAATCCTTCATTTCAAGGTGCTGATCCTTAAAAACATTTAAGTTCAAGAATACCATATGTATAATCACTAGTAATGATCATGCCATTAACGTAAAGCAATAGAATAGTGATACCAACTGTAGTATGAGAAATAAAATGGGCGGAAACATAATGATTGGAGCAATTTCAAATTGTGAAATAGTAGAGCTGAAATTAACAAATCAAGCACAGGAAGCTTGCTTAAGGCCATACAATACTTGTCAAAGACGATATACCTGTTGAGGAGAATGAGGATAATTAGGAGATTTCATATAGACCTCTTCAGCCAAGTCATCATGTAAATAGGTGTTCTTCATATCTATTTGAAACAAAGGCAATTGGCCTGCAGTGGTCACAGCTAGCAAAGGTTGAATAAAGTGATGTGAGTAACAGGAGCGAAGATCTTCTCATAATCAATGCCATAGTCTTGGGTAAAGCCCTTGGCCACAAAACGAGTTTTATGTTGTATTTTCGAATTGTCATAATTAAATTTTTTGTTTGTATATCAATTTGTTCCCAACTGTAATCTTACCAAGAGGAAGATAAATTAGATCCCATATATGAGACTTGTGAAAAGTATCAAACTCTTTAAATATAACTTGTAACCAGAGAGGTTCAGAGCATTCTTCACATTGGCTGTGATAGTCATGAAGGGCAGCTAGAGTAGAAAAATATAGATAGTCATGAAGATGGGTAGGAGCTCTTACTCGACTGGAGTGACGAATATCCAAAGTGTTTGAAGACTCGAGAGTGTGGCTGTGATGACAAGTTTAGCAGATGATCCAGACTTGTGAGGAGTAGTTGTGTGATGCTCACTAGATGAGCTCACATGACCTATATCAAAAGAAAGATATGGAAAGAGATGCATGGTCAAATCAGGGAAAATATGAGAGTAAGAGGAAGTGTAGAAGGGGATGGAGAGACATCAATGAAGATTTTATGTTCCCAAAATTGAATATTGTTTGAAATACGAAGATACTTAGTTATAGGATTATAACACTGATAATGCTTATGTTCAATGCCATAACCAAGGAAGCACAAAGACGAAAGTAAGGTTCAATTTTGGTACACTCATGAAGAGGGATTAAGATAGAACAAGCACAACAAAAAACTTTTAGAAGAGAATAATTAGGTACTTTTTAATTAATACAATCATATGGAGATTGGTTTGAAATGGTAGGAAATAGAACTCGATTTATAGTATAGATAGTTGTAGAAGCAGGTTCTTTCCGAAAAGATTTAAGAAGAAAAGTAAAGAGGAACTGACTGTTGTTACTTATTCTAGCACTGAGGCTGAGTATCATGCTCTTGTTGATATTACCTCTGAACTTTTGGCTTTTTTACAAGATGTAGGTTCTTCTCAGTTATACGTCACTTCTCTTTATTTTAACAATTACAGTGCTATTTAGATTACTCATAATGATGTATATATAAATGTGCAAAACATTGTGAGATCGATTGCATTTTATGCATCATCACCTCAAGGAGGGCACTCTTTGCCAATTTTCGATTGTTTTGATTGAGTAATTGGTTGACATATTTACAAAAGGCCATTTGTTTGTCGCTGTCATGATTTGGTTTCTAAACTCTAGTTGATATCTTTGGCACCTTCGTGAGTTTGTGAGGAATGCTAGCTTATATGTCAGTAAATAATATCCTTCTAAATTAAAGGATTCATCCTTGATATTGGACTAATTGATATTTACTAAATTCGGATAATTGATGTAATTTGTGCAATTAATTATTAGCTTTATTTTTGTATAATTAACCTTCTTTCCTATAAAAGGATGATTTATTCTACGGTTTATACACACTGTAACTATCTAAATTTTTATTGCCAGCCAGCCTTATAGCGCTGAATTTGTTCTCGGGCCTTGTTCACATGCTGCTCGTTTATGCCCCAATATGTCCAGCGTGGTTAACTTGCTATTAAAGACACTAATTCTTGATAACAATGATTGTTTCAACTTATCAAAAAAGAAAAAAAAACCCAATGATTGTCTTAATTATAAACAATGTAATCAGTTCCATTTTGTAGTTACGTTAATGATGAATGGGACAATTTTTAAATTGCTGAAAATGTGAGACGATACTTAAATTTTAATAAAAGGACCATAATTTAGGCTTGTTATTGCAAATGATATTAAGTGTATTCCCCTCTGTGCAAAAAAATCATGTTTAGTAATAAAAACTTACATAAAGTTGTTGATTAATTTTAACGAAAAAAATTCAATAAAAAAGTATTATGAAGTTAATTTCAATTCCCAATGAATGCTATATACTTTATTTCATATTTGGCATGTATTTATAGTTATAAGATTAGAAAATAATACCTATACCATCGTAAATTCTCAAAATATTGGTATTTAAGCTAAATTTAAAAACCATGGAAAATAATTCTTTTCAATAAAATTTCCAGAAAACATTATTTTGATGTTTTCATGTGTTTTCAAAGCTCAGTTTGAAGTTGGGAACATTTTGATTTGAACATATTTTATATATTTTTATTTTCTTGGAACATAATTTAGAAAATACCCAGTTTTTCAAAATTGAACCGGCCAAAAATCTTGGTAACATCTCTTATGAACTTGGTTGGATAAGTGGACAACTTTTAGATTTCCTAACTCCTTTGTGTCAAAAACCAATGAAAAACCACTTGTCCACTTCTTTGCCTAATATCATTGAAAATTAACCTACCCCCCTAAAAAAGAACCAATGAAAGAAAAAATGTATAAGTTCTTGCGTTGGTTCACTCTACACATTTTTACCTAATTTTCTGTTTTATAGTTTTCTACATTAAATGGAAACCAAACAAAATCTTCATAAACTGCAGCCTCAACCAATTGTGCTACCTATTGGAGTTATACTAGACACCCATACTAGCTTCTTTGTCTGTTGCCCATCACCATGTAAAGGTCTTCTGCATGGTTTTCTTGCATAATTTGATCCCTGATTATCTCATCAACAGGTTATTTTTCTTGCTTTGGACGGTCGTGTGAAAAACATTTCCCACACGTATTCCCTTGAGCACAAAAGCATAGATGATCTCTTTGACGCCATCTTTTGTTCCTTAAATGGTCCATTGGAGGATAGTGGAAATAAATGCGAGGAGTTTCAAGAACTCATTTTCTGTGTTGGTACCCTTCAGGATACCATTTACCAGCATTTGCTAAAAGAGGAGAAGCAGGTATCATAACAGCTTAACTGCATCTCGTTGCAAGATTGTGCTCTCAGTTTATATGTTTGTGAAACTATTATGTAAATTCTTTTTTATTGGTTTTAGAAATCGCGTTGCCTCTTCTTTCTAATGTTGGTTGTTTCTCGTATTTATGATAGGGTTTGTTGCTGTCCATATCTTGAACCTGCCTTGATTAATGATATTGAACTGGTGTATAATGTCTGTATTGATAGTGATTACTTTACTTAAAAATGGTCTTATTCCTTTCTTTCCCTGTAATTTCTTCTCCTGGATCTTACATTAGCCTTCAAGTGTCTTTTCTAGGAGGTAAAAATCCTTCAAATATCCCGTAAAATGCCCATACTAGCATAATTGGTGCTTAATCCATTTGGATTCATGCTTGACGTGGGTTCGAGTCTCACCCTTCCTCTTCCCCCCCCCTCCCGCACCAAAAAAAGAACCTTAAAATTGCCTGGAAAAGATGCCACAGGGAAGCTGATTATTTGCAATGCCCCCAGAAAGTGAAGAATTGATTTCTTATGCCCTTAGAAAGGGGAGACTTGTTTCTAAGACTGAAAATTCCTGGTTTTCAAGAGAGCCAGAATGAAATTTTTTTGTAAATCAATTAGAAAAATAAGTATTTGAAAGGGATAGTCATTCCTCATCCCAGGAATGACACCTCTTTGCATAACATGCTGGGGACTTCCTGGTCACTCCCCACAAAAATTCTATCATCATCCCTATATCAGCAGTGCTTCTGTAATTGGGAACAAATTGATTTCTCCAAGCTTGGAATGGTGCGACGGACAAATTTTAAAAAGCTCCAACATCATAGTAATTATATTGTTTGAGATTTGTCTTTCTGTTTATTTCTCTTTTTTTCCAATTTTACGTTGGGGGACAATTTCCTAAATGGGCTTACTTCCCTTGCAAAGAGTTCTAAAATTTAAGTACCACACATCTCATTGCAAAGCAACTGTCTATAGCACTAATGTATATCCTATCCCTGATCTTCAGTGCATTCATATGTTGCCTTTGATATTGCCACAGCAGGGTGAAGCCTAGACAAGATAGAAACCAACATTTTGATAGGTGGCTCAGGAGTGTCCAAATCATCTAGAATTACTGCCTATGGAGACTACTTGAAAAAAAAAGGTGGCATATGCACTTGGTTTCATGTATTATGCAGAATCTAGAGAATGTAAGATATATACACACCTTACCCTTGTAATGCAGAGGTGTTGTTTTATAGTTTTAACATGTTAATGCTATGTCATAATGGAACAACCTTATCGTTGTATCAAGACTCATCTTTGAAAAGCATAGATGAAAATATTGGCTGATATATATTGGTATCGTTAATACTGCGAAAAAATTACAATATGTTGCTGTATTAGCAATATATCTGCTAATATATATGTATTAGCATATATATATATCTGCCAATATATATATCGGCAAAATATATATGCCGATATTTACTGTCAGCTTACGATTATCAAAATTTTTTTCTGATATATTTGATACCAATATGTACTGTTTGACATGGCAATGATTGATACTAATACTGATATTTTCATCCATGCTAAGGAGTATCGAAACTATTTTAATGGTGAAGTTCATTCGGTAAATTTGGGATAATGGATTGTTCTAGACCTCTGTCTTCACAGGAGTTGCCAAGAATTTCACTGTATAGGTAAGATTGTGAATAGCTTTGGTATCCCCCTTAGGAATATCATGATGATGCCACTAGGAGAGTCAAATTTGCGGTTACTAATTTTGATGGGAATTAAATCTTGATGGCCTCCTAGTCTTGTTAGCTAGGTGGAGCCTTGGACTGCTACTATGTGTCCCGTTCTTTGTCAAGTCTTCACCAGTTATTATTATTATTTTTAAATGAGGAATCTCATTGAGTTTGCCAAAACAGTTATCATGAAGAGTCCATAGAGAATTGGGAATTAGGATGTCTACTGGTGATATGAAACTGTGTTTAACAGAAGTGATTTACTAACAGAAGAAGGCATAAGGAGCAGCTCATTGCTTTCTCTCCTAATCGATTGTGTTGGAAGTTGTGAATTATTATGATTTACTTTTCTTTTGCAACTTTGAAATGCAGCTTAGTGAGTGGTGGTTGTTGTAGAAGTAACCATTTTTCACTTCCAAATGATGGCTACAAAGTGGATTTTGAATTTATTTGCATATAGGCAGGGACAGGTCTGTAGGCCTAAAGGCCATGAAGTTTGAGAAGTTTCCATGGTTTCCTGCCCCATGAAATTTGGTTTGCCCAGTTGGAGTGATTAGGAATTCAAAGCCAATGTCTTTTAGAAGTCCTATTAAAATGGCTGATACGTTGATGAAAGTTAGTGCAATGCCTTATGTTGAATGTGTTGCAAGTTCTTTCACGTTGCCTATGGACTTATAGCATGGTTACTACTAATCTATTCTTGGAAGGGGGAATACATATGCCTTTATGTTTGTAGTGGGCCAGATAGGTCAAAGCTAAAGAGTCATAACCTAAGTCTTCATAGAAAGCCCCTGCTGAGCAAAGTCTTAAAATCAAGGAAAATGCCAGCAGGCTACTAACATAGCAACGAGTTCCCTTGGGTTTTTTTCCTAACTAAGGCCTAAGAGGGGAAGAGTCTTGTTGGTACTAGCAGCCCCCATTTCTAATGCTCCTTGAATCTTTATGAGGGTTATGAATCAAGTTCTTTGTCTTGTAATTATGAGTTTTTAGTGTTCTATTCTGAAAATATCATGATGTATATTCAATCCAAGATAGAACACTTTCGACATCTTCAACTAGTTCTTGAGGATTGTAGGGCCCAAAAATGATGTGTTAAGGAGTGTTATTTTAGCAACTGTAGCTCTAGGAATCACAGTACCTGCTGAAGGCATATCAGCTAAATATGTGAAAATTTTAAGGATATAGTCAAGTGCTTGAATTGAAAATTTTAATTGGAGTTGATATTTTCCTTGGTATTGCCACCTTTTACAAGAAATTTGTTGAAAGTTTCAAGTCCAACTCTAGTAAAACTTCAGGGTGCAGAGACAGGAGGGATGTCAATATTACCAAAACAAGGATGCTCCCATGCAATTTTTTGTTTCATAGCGCTGAAAAAGTCCAAAGTGTAAAATCTCAACACCCTAACACCGTGTTTAGTTGTTGGAATGGAATAAGATAGGAATAAAATAACTATTCTCAGGTAATTGAATTAGGTGGGAATGAATTCATAATTAATATTCAATTATTTGATTAGTTACTTGGAATAAGTAAAATTCGATTGGAAATTTATTTTCTAGTATTTGTTATAAGTAATAGTAAGAGGAATAATTAATAAATTAGTATAAAATGACTATTTTACCTTTGTCTAAAGAAATAATATTCCAACATATATTAGAAGATTCGGATAGATTTCATCAAAATTGAGTCACTTGATCTGCTCGATCTTATTGGTCCAAAATTTTATAAGATTTGGTCAAAGTATATCATTATTATAGACAGGCACGGTCAAGAAGACCCGATTATATTTTTGGTATGGTACGATAACAGATGAAAATGATTGATTCAGGCTAACTCAGCCTAGATTATGAATTTTTTTAATAAATATATATATTTTTATTTCAAATAATACTGAATTTGAAAAAATCATTTTAATAGATTATATCTTTGTGTAATTAATAATTTTTATGAAAAGATTTTTCATTTAAATATACCTAGGTATATCTTTATGTAGTTAATAATTTTTATATAAATATTCTTTATTTTAATATATAATTAGGTAATATTTTGATCTACATGTGTTGGGTCCCAATACTGGGGCCCATAAAACGCTGCCCAAAAAGAAGGCCCAAAGTCACACCCACGGCCCAAGTAGCGACAAGAGTCTGAGAGGCTCATTTAATCTATAGGAGAACAAGGACTCCAAAAGGGGCTGACGTCATCAAGAAAACTCGAGAAACGTCCGAGAACTCTAGCCCAACGAATCCGAGGACTAGGGAAAGTCCCAGAGAGCTTTCAGTGGACGAGGACAACCTTGATGTCTCCGCATAAGGAACCAAAATATCTGAGCATGCCAACTCATATGATTCAAGAAGCACGCGCCATCATAAAAATCCAACGGCTCCTGACACACCGGATATGCAAGCTGGCATCCTGACACGCCGTATCTGCAGAGCAGGTGCCGCCTCCACAGAGCTGGTGACAGGTGTTCCTGACATGCCGCACCAGCAGGGCCGGTAGCAGGCGGCTCTGACAAGCCAGTGCCACGTGCCCTCTCCTAACGGAACAAATTTTTCCTATAAATACCTCCCTCTAGGCAACAGAGAGAGGATTTTGCAATTTGTTTTCTGAGCCCATATTGAGAGCATTTTCCCAAGAGAAAAATGAGAAAAGAAGAGAGAAAGAAAAAGATCTTCAGATTTGTAATTCTCGGTGGTGACAAATCGAACCACCAAGAGCGCAGTTGTACTCTTCTTCAGCTATAGTGGAATATCCTGGACGCCCGTCCGTGATCGTGGTTTTTTCCCTTTTATAATTACAAAGGGGCTTTCTACGTAAAAGATCTCGCATTCAGAGTCCTCTTACCCCTCACTCTTTCGCATTTTACTCTGTGTTGCACGTTTTCTGTCCGCCTTGGAACCCTTAGTTCCGCTCGGACGTTGTTCATTTGGCGGCTAGAAACCCAGGACGTAACATTGGCGCTGTCTGTAGGAAGCGACTGAAAGTCAGCTTTTCACATCTTAGCAAAAAGTACACGAACATCGCAACAACTTCAACTCCAAATACCAGAATGGTAAACACGAGGGCACAGGCGAGTGCACCTGCCAGGGAGATGGCCTCACGCAATAGCGGCCCTGACCCCTGCGTGGGGGATGAAAACCACCCTGACCCAGTAGTAAGGGGCATGGCGGCCAGGATAGAAGGCATGTCCAGAGCCTTCAACATGCTCTACTCTAAGATTGATGAGCGGATGAGAGGTGCTCCCTCCAGGGCCTCCTAGGTTGGAGCGTCCCAGGGCAGGGATAAGGAAGGAGATCGCCGCGAAAAACCGTCCAGCCGACATGAAAACCTGAGGACCCAGGTGGCTTCCAGCAGCAGAGCCCCGAGAAGGCTGGAGGGCCGCCCTGATCCACGGGTCCGAGAAGAAAGCCCAGAGAGACGTCACTCTGGAGCCCAACAGAGCCGTCGCGAGCGCAGCGGCCAGGAGACGGTTCCACGAGATGCTCCCCTGCAAGGAGCTTGCACGGCCCCCGAGCGCCTTACAGTCCAAGAGCCTTACGAGTTGAGACACTACCTCAACGAAAAGAAGGCAACCGCCCCATTTTGAGTGGAGGAGAGGCTGGAAAGGAGATGGAACCGGGTGCCTGGAGAGAGTAGCGGAGGAGGGGCTAATGCGCTCCAGTCCCCGTTTTCGACGGAGATCAGGACGAGGACGCTCCCTCCAAAATTCAAGATGCCAAATCTGGAGGTGTACGATGGCAGCGCTGATCCCATGGATCACCTCAACTATTTCGAGGAGCACCTGAGCCTCCAGGGCCTGGATGAGACCACCATGTGCCAATGCTTCCCTTTGACTCTATAAGGGGGTGCGAGCGTGTGGTTTTATGGGATGCCGGTGGACTCCATCCGGGACTTCAATGACTTGGCGATAGACTTCCTGTCCCAGTTTACCTCCAGCAGAAGGGTGGAGAAGCAGCCCTGGCACCTCACCCGGATCAAGCAGGGTGCCAAGGAGAGTTTGAGGGGATTTCTGGCATGATTTGTGGCAGAGGCCAGGCAAATGCCGAAGTTAATCGATGAGGTAAAGCTAAATGCTTTCCTCTCGACTCTTGAAGGAGGTGCCTTCTTCAAGCACCTCATCCATAAGGGTCCCAAGACATTTGTGGAGGTCGAGGCCGCAACCAGACCGTACATTGCGGCCGAGGAGACCAATGACGCCAAGTGGCCAGAAAAAGACGAGAACCCTCCTCATAAGGCGGCGGAAGGTAAGAGGAAGGTCGGGGACTATCAGGGTCCTCAGGCAGTGAAGAAACAGTATAGGGTCGAGCAGAGCGCTCGAAGAGAGCCGCGACCTGTGCACTTCACGCCATTAAATGACTCCCGCACCAACGTCCTGATACAGATCCGGCAGGAGAAGTTTCTAAAGTGGCCCAAGCCACTGAAGAACCCGGAGGGTGGGGATCAGACAAAATACTGTGACTACCACCGTTCCGGAGGCCATAGCACGGAGGACTGCAGGACCCCGCAGAAGGAAATAGAGGAGCTAATCAAGCGGGGACATCTCAACTGTTTCCTACAAAGATCTGGACAAGCTTCCGGAGCAGCAGGCGACGATGGAGTTGATCCCCCCAGGAACAGGGTGGCCGCGGGGGTCGTAAACATGATATCATGTCGGGCGGCCAGAGGAGATGGGCGTGAGCCCGCAGCAACAAAGAATCCGAGGATGGGACTCAGGAGTGAAGACGAGGTTATTTGCTTTAGTAATAGGGACTTGGATCATGTAACTTCTCCTCACTCCGACCCCCTGGTTGTAACCGCACTCTTTTCTAATGGAGCAAATGACTACTAGATGAAACGAGTATTTGTTGATAATGGAAGCTCCCAGAATTTGCTGTACCTTGATGCTTATTTTAAATTTGGACTTAAGAAAAATCGGATGAGAGCGCCAGAAGGGCCACTCTATGGGCTGGACAATGAGCCAGTGCCTGTTCAGGGTAT
>JAOVVI020010334.1:0-13128 GCA_028571085.2 Nepenthes alata
AATTAGTCTCAAACTTATGAAATCTAATTTTGGCTTGTAATGAGCATAATTCTTACTATAATATTAACAATTTCACTTTGAAATCACTAGAATCAAATTCATATTCATAATATACATTGAAAGTAAATTCTAAGTACCTCATTAGCAAAAATCCTGATATATATAAATCTAAGTATGCAGTAATAAAAATTAAATTTATAACCATGTATTAAACCAAATGCTTCTGATAATGACAAAGAGTTATTTGAATAAAAATTATTTAAGGCATGGTTGATTATCGGAATAAAATAAAATATAAATATAATAATTATTTATAAGAAATAGAATAAGATATAAATAGAATTAAAAATTTTATTTTTAGATTTGGTTACTATAATATAATAAATTAAAATTAAATATTCTAACATTTAGTATGTCGTAATAGTATAATAAATAAGGTAAAAATTCATATTAATAAATTTTTTGTCCTTATTTAAAAAAAAATTTGGAGGTCGGAGAGTATGAATAATACCTACATGTCTTTGTAATGATATCCTTAACAATCATAATATCCTCCACAATAATAATAATAATAATAATAGTTATAGTAGTAATAATAATAATAATAATTGATGGATTCGATAAATTTTGCCGAGAAAGAAGGCCCATGAATAAAGTAAAGGTCCAATAAAATTTAATATAATTTGAAACCCAGAAAACATCTAAAGATAACTCAGTGGCTCAATAATTCTGGCTCAAAAAGTGAGCCAATGCTCCATACAATTTACAATAATCGGTTGGACAAATCTATATAAAATAACCGCCCACTTTTCATACATAGAAACAAACTACTATAACAAACTGGTCAGAACAACGTAAGTGTTTCATCTTATTATGTTCGTGGGTGATTATCATTGAATCAGGATAATCCAACCGTCATTCACCTCTATAAGTACCCATTCATTTTCGCGGAAGAAAGGGGGAGGATCCAGATGGCAAACCCCAGACACCAATTCTTTCGGGAAACCTTTCACCCAACAGTGAAAGACCCAGATTACAAGTAAAAAATGGAAAAAATGTCAATCATCAATCCAAGGAATCCAGCCCTCCATTTAGGAGATTTATCTTATTTCTAAGGATCTCTCCCTTCATCGAAGAGGCCAGCCTTCCATGCCTCCAAGTCGCCCATCAGTCAGGCGTATCTTTAAGCTGTTTATCTATAGGACGCATCCGAACGTTCAATCCACTGCTACATGTATCATGTATCTTTTTATTCTCCTGAAAAATATATCTAACTTAAATATCGGAGGATATACGATATGAGTAAATTTTATCATTTTCTGACATCTTATTTTTAATTGTGTTGTATAGGGTTCAGATTAGAGGTTATGAAAATCGGATCTGTATTAAATCGACCGAGCGTAAAGATTTAATTCGCAGCCCTCTAATCCATAGGACAATTCAAATTCATGAAACGCAACAATAACAATAATAATAACGATAACAATAACAATAACAATAACAATAATAATAATAATAATAATAATAACAATTAGAGCAAAATAAAAATACAATTTATGAGTTACAAAAATAATTATTCCTTACATAAAAAAAATAAAAAAAATTTAAGAGTATATAGTATTTTTTATATTTTCTAAGTTAAAAGAATAAATATTTATCTAAAAATATTTATTTTTATAAAAAATTAATCAAACAATAAAATAAATATTTTATTAAAAATAAGATAAAAATAAAAATTTCAATATCATAAACCAAGCATACACTTAATAGACACCGTTTATCTATTATTAAAATAATCCTAAATAAGTTAATCCGCATTCATTAATATATTTATATATATATTTATTAATATAAATTAATAAATAAAATATAACATATTTTAAATATTCTATTAAAACATTGACAGGTGAAGAAATGGAAAGATACAACACGGATTTTCTGTGCATCCACTCACATCACCTTTTCTTTTCCATTCAACTTATCGCATATACTTAATGATTATCATATGTTTTTCAACGAATTTACTTTTTATTTTTCGTTGGTGAGTAAATCCTTTTATAATTATAATTTATTATTTATTATTTTTGCATATAATTAGAAATTTAAACAAATTCTTCGAATACAATATCAGGAAGGACAAATTAGCATACCAACTTATTAGCATATTTATTTATTTATTTGATAAGTAATAATTTATTATTACCTGTTTAACATGTATATTGATACGTCTTTGTATCTGAACTTTGAATAGATTCGGGTGATCCTCTCGTCGTGGTTTCGGCCCCATTCCCTGAGTTGGATCCTGCACACCACTAAACAGAATAGGAGGTCAGTGTGCTGGCGGGATGTTGTCCCACCGAAAATACTCCGACGCTCAAGTCAGTAAAATAGTCTTCGAAAGAAAGAAATTAAAAACTTGAGAGAAAAAGGGAGAGACAAAGAGAGTGTCTTTTCCATATGTGAGAGAGACGTGAGGCCTCTGTAAATCTGAAAAGTGGGAAGGAAGTAAAAGGCCGTGAGGGCTCGCTTGTTGCCTTAGGGTTGCTCGTATTTGTATCGGCAGTTCTCAGAGTTTCAGTCGCTGAGAAAGCCGTTCACTCAGAGCACTTGTGTTTTAAAGTCTGATTGGAAACGTAATCAGAAGCGTAATTCAGAGAGTTACTGAGATTGTATGCCTTTTTCAGTGTAATTGAAAGCGTGTCTTAAATGGTGAATCAAGGGTCCCTCTTATGGTTGAGAGGACGATCCTCATCTCTTGGAAAGAGCGATTGCCTTTGTGATCTGCTGGCTGCTTGCTTTTTGGAGCAGATGCCGGTTGTCAAACAGATCGTGATTGTTTCCTTGTGAGGCGGCCAACAGCTTTCCAAATCGGTTACCTTCCTTCTCTGTATATTACCGTTAGAGTGCCTCAATTGGCAAGGAATTGAAAAAATCTGGTGCCTTTCTTATTTGAATGACGCTAATTTTATCAATGTCCTTTTTGGTGCAAACTGGGATCGTGTAAGATGCTTTGGAAGCTGTTGTTGGCTGCCTGATGGGTTGTGGGTCAAAATAGATCAGGCACAGTACTGTTGAAAAGTCTCTTTGGAGCCCAACGTGTCGTGTGCGGACGGTTAACGTGGAGTTGACCGTCCTGGACTTTTTAGTCTCTTAGCCCATTCTTTAACTGGGCCGTCCAAGTATTAACCGTCATTCTTGGACTTCCGTTAACATTCTGGGCTAGCTTATTTTCAATATACCCATCATATATATATACATATATTTTAATTCCTCTACTAAAACAATATTCCAAAATATTAAATTAGGTAAAAATGTAATAGTGATTTTATATTTTAATACTCTCTATCGTGTAAATTTGTTTGGATGTAAAATTGAAATCAAAACATACTCAACTTTACAGTAAAATGTAACATTTTTTCAAGACGGATTATTATGATTCCAAGAAGTAACCTTTTTATTTTATGCCACGCCTAGAAAAAACAGAAGAATTTAGGATAAAAATTTTAAAAATATATTTTTTAGTATTTGAATTGCATGAATTTTTAAAAAATGTAACATAAAAATATATGTAAAAATATTAGATTCCATTTAGAATCAAGTGAAGAATAAAAATAGAAGGAAAAAAAAAAAAATTTTTCATATTAAAGACAATTTACTTCTCTTTATTTTTACTGTAACTAAACAGCAAAAATATTTTTTAATGATGTTTTTCAATTCAATAAAAACTTTTGTAACATTCAAACAAATAAAAAAAATTCTTTTTCATAATTTTTTTATTAATTTTCTTTTCTTCATATTTTTCCTTATTCAAACACGCTCTTTAAGATACGGAAAAAAAAAAGGCACTCTAGCAAAACAACTAGCAAAACTGAAAAAAATTGAAAACAAAATCATAGACAATAAAAACGGTAGTTATCTGATAATGACAATTAACTCCTCTTTCCAAGGCAAAAATTACCGCATATCAAAAATATTTTTTGAAAAAATAAATACTCTATGAGTACATTATTTAGCTATCTTTAAAATAACCCATGAAAATGCATAATCTATCCATTCATTTATTCTTGTACTGACACTGACAACATTAGAATAATCTCATATAATGTGATATCTTATCCATCCAAACTAGCAGACCCAAAATAATATATAGAGGGATGGGCTGTAATATCCGAGCAACATAAACCCTAGAAGCAGCAAACTATGCCACAATAATTAACAAGGGCCTCCACAATACCACCATTTTGACCACCACCAAGGGCTAGTCAGGTACATAGTAGAAATCAGTCATGGCGGCATAGCACCGTCAGCCGCCTAACACTACACCGGACATGGTGGAGACAAGGTTTCAATGGGGGGTTGAAATGGCTGCAAAGACAGGAGGAGGAAAGTATTAGCAATGAAATGATGAACTGCCGAAGAGGGAAACGAAGGCTCCTGCTCCCAAGGGATGGAAGTGTAATACCTAGTTTTTTTGGCTCAACAAGTTTGCCTATGCTTCTGTCTTATTGTCAATATTTTTGTTGGAGGCTGGATCTTGCTGGGGCATTCCACTCACAATTTACCAACTTAAGTTCTAAGCTAAAAAAAGAGGCCACAACACTTACCTGATCCCATTTTTCACAATGCAGGTAGAATTTTCTATCTCCAAGGAAAAACACTCTGATCTTCTATCAAAAAAATTTCCATTTCTCCCTATGGGGCTCCAACTCTTACATAAAGTTCTTAGTTTTAAGAATTTGTTCAAGAATAGTGGTATTGAGTTTCTTGACCCATTGCCTTAAGATTAGTCTGTTCTATTTATCAATAGGAGCATAAAAGGGATATAACTCAGCAGTATAATGCCACATTGACGTGATGGAAGTTACCAGTTCAAGCCGAAATCTCACTTATCAGATTCCATTGTGGAAGACAATTTTTGCTGAAGAATTTACCATGATATATCTGATCTGTGCATAATATCATAAAATTTTCTATCCATGACCTAACCAGGGCAGTCATTACAAAGTGTATCTGATGAGAGGTACGAATCTTACCGCTGTAAATTCCTGTCACTGGCATGTTAAACAGCTCATAAAAATAGGAAACAGCATTCCAATGAGAATTGTATTAGCAGGGAGGGGGTGCAAAGGCATTATACAGTCAATAGATTAAAGTGCAGATGAGTAGATTTCACATTGTTGTGTCGGCATAACATGCCTAAATAATTGCAGCATAACCCTCATCACAACAAACTATTCATATCAAATAATGAACGTGCGGGCAAGCAACGAAAGCGACAATGAACATACAAAAATGCTGGCATCAACAATCAAAACTATCACCTTATTCATAATCAACCAGCAGGTGACACGTCACACAACCAACGGGTAACGGTATCAAAATCAAAAGTACCATCAAATTTACCGCTAAGCAACACCAATTGCTTGAGGAATTGCAATTCTCTGAGTCTTGCACCTGTAAGAAAAGGAGACTTCAACAGTCAATCCAACTGGGGAAAAAAAGAGGTGACTTTTGTTGTCCTCAACATGAGATTACATTTTAAACAAGCCAGGTTCAACATATTCATACAGGCAGAGAAGTACAATAAATTGAATCAGCCTATCACAATTTTCCATGGCTTACCAGCCCAACTTAACAGTGATTGAGAAAGAAAGTGAAAAAGAACATAAAATTGTTCAGGGTAATCAATAATTTTGGTAGGACACACATTTAACGTAAAAATCAAAGGACACAAACATAGGTTTCCAGCAGATAGGCAAGATGGAGAGGTGAGAGCCAGTGAGTAGCTCACCACCAAGCTGAACTTAATTTAAGCATATTCTGGACTTAATTTATCATGGCTGGTGGTCCACTTAAAAAATCAGGAGAATCCATAACACCATATATATCTCAGTGTAACTCCCTGAAGATAATTGCTACTTGAGTATACAAAGCACAATATCATAGAGTTGATTAGGCACATGACTTGATATTGAGGGCAAAAAGGAAAGGCAATACTATATTCAAAATGCACATATGGTTCTCGGAACAGTCTTAGAGAGATTGAACACAGAGAACAGTAATGCACAAGCAATCGATAGCAGACACATCAACAACGTTCCACAATATTCTACAGAAGGTTCATCATAGTAGTTCCAAGAAAGCAACACATTTTCCACAGCACCCCAACACTGGGGGGTGGGGGGGGGAGGCTGCTGAGTTATTGGAAGCAATGGAATAGATTTCCTTTTTTATTCTGGAGTGTGGGGGAAAACAATGCTGAGAACTATAAAGATGGAGGGAGCAAATTAACTTCATATTCATCTGACAAGTTAGATCCTCCACTAACGTCATATATACAGCTTTTATTCCATACAACATCTAGCAGCATCATATCATGGACAATTTGGTGACATGAGGGAGATGATGAATGAAGAGACTCATGTTTTATCACAGACAATATATACATGAGCAAAAAGGTAGTACGACAACCATAAAGTCAGCCTCAGCACTCAACAATAAAACTAGTCATGTAAAGATTTCCCAAAAAATGAATAGAATTCAAACAACTAAACAATCAACCAAACAACCAGGAAAGAGAATTCTGTTTGAAGGCAGATTACTATACAAGTGGAAGCATCTTGCAATTATTTATCCTGCAATTCCAATTGGAGTTTACAAATTACATATGCTAACCTATAGCACTCTGATCGAGATGCATAGTTATGATTGTTGCAATTTGTGCACATCCAATCTCCATCACGCCATTGCTTCGCACTGAAACATTAAGTAAATGCATAATTAGCCTCATACATAAATATCCTAAGAGACACGGACTTCCTAAAAGGTAGTGCGTTGGCAGACTCAGCACGCAAGATGTATCCAACACTAAACACTCCCGCATGCACACTGACATATTCAGAATTTTGTATTTATTGATATGATGGGGACACACTAGGGACACGTTTTTACTCTTTCAATTTTAAAAGGAATATGCCATTTTGGCTCTTCTAGTCTATGAATATGCCATTTTGTATGGATATGGACTTTTGAGAGCTTATTTAGTGGGAGATGAAGATCACATTGTTCTACTAATTATATTTCGATATTAACAAAAAACCATTACTTTTGGTTAATGTGCCCTTAGAATGTCATGTTCTATTTACTACAAAAATTGTATTGTTGTGTCTGCATCCATACTTCTTAATAAAAATTTATATATAAGCTAGGTACAGTCGAAGCAGAACAAATTTAAATAAAAAAATCAAATGATAATAATGACTAAGATTAATCATAAGATCTCATATAAATTATACATGATCTTTGTCACAAACCATCACATCAGTCGCTGCTTGCATGTATTGATAAGTAGACACAGGTTGACACAACAGCATCTAAGTGTCAGGAAGCTGGATCACAATCTTAATTTCTATTCTGACAGGCACTTGATGACAAAAACCCATTATGCCAACTATTGCACAAGCTGCATGGATCATTAAAATTCTCTTTTGTATTCGAAACAGCGTTGTTGGTGAGAGTGCATAGATGACTCAGGAATGTGACTTGGTTTCTCCAACAACATGCCTAGACAACACTCACATTAATTCATAAACGTGGCTCCTATGTTCATTTCTTGAAGTATTGAAATTGAGTTTTGCTTAACAATGGAAATAGCTAATCACCAATAAATGCTCCAGATTTAGAAGATACAAAGAGTGGCACATATTTCTCAATTGGTCTTGATTAATGGGAATCTGAGAACTGGAAACCACCACACAGATGGCAAGAAAGGACGGTCATAAATTTTGCATATACAAACCAACCAAAATATGTACATGAGAAAGTTCCTAATTTCATCATAACACCTATTCAATTACTTATAACAAGAGAAGAACAGGTGGTGGATGGAAAAATAACAAATGAAAAGAGCTGAAGGATTAATCAACATTACCCTTTCCCAATCAGTGTTGGCACTGTCGCTAGCTGTGGCAATTGCATGTACAGTTGCACATTCGGAGCCATTGCAGACCCTTCACTGGGATAGGGGGCATATATTCCAGCTTGTGGATTGCTAATAGATCCAGACAGTTGCTCAAAGCCAGGATAAGATTGCTGTTGCCCATTTTTTTGAATATCAATAGAAGGAAGGTGAGAAATATCTCCAAGATACAAAAATTAAACATATGCATAACATCATACCAAGTATTGATTTGTTGCTGGTCCAGCATTCAGCCGCTTTTTGTCCCAGTCATGCACAAGATCATCAGATGCTAAACGCTTAATCCCGAGTGCTTTATGTAATTACATAAAAGAAAAAGCATGCAACATGGGCAAAATTCAAAGGATCAGTGCCAGTTAACAATATGAGCACAATAAAAATATGCAAAATTCAAGCCAGAAGGTAATTTTTTGTTCAAAGAACTTGGAGAGAAGAAACGATGATACTAGTAATAGAGGAATATTTGTCAGATGAGACTTAATGCTTAAGGCTTATTCAAGAGACTTGAATATTTCTAAAAGCCCAACGTAAAAGAAATCAGTCAGATACATGGGGCACTCGTTTCTGCCCCTGTGGAAGTAATATAAGGAGAAGCATTAACAAGATTCAGCCACTACCAAGAAAAAAGGGAAAATCAAAGCAATAAAACCAGGCCATGTGCAGCAAAGTATGATTAGAAAATTTCCAAGTTTTAAAACTGGAATAACTACAATAAACTATATAAAAATGCCTTTGTCCCAGCGGCAACATACTTGATTAATAGAAGAATGGGAAAAGCGGCTTGGTTGCATCTACTTGTTAAAAAACAAACACATGGCAGCTAAAATGTCACCACTGCATAACTAAATATTCCTACAAAATCATAATATTACAGTGTCCCATTGGTAAACAAACTGAGACAAAATTGCCAAACTTTCTGCTAGAATAAAATTTGAGGATATCTACGTCACAACTCCAATTTTACAGTGTTGACCTTGAAACTAAAACTAGATACACTTTATCTTCAAAAGAGATCATCATTTTCCACTGGACTACCTCATACAATATCAAGTAACATGACCATAGGGTCAAACATAGCAATATTCACGTAAACTTCATGCTACCACAAATATGGATTAAATCCCAAGATAAAATCAAAACCCAATTTACATCAGATGAATTTTGTAAATGAATAACAATCAGATGTCACCATA
This sequence comes from Nepenthes alata, assembly GCA_028571085.2. Taxonomy (NCBI): domain Eukaryota; kingdom Viridiplantae; phylum Streptophyta; class Magnoliopsida; order Caryophyllales; family Nepenthaceae; genus Nepenthes; species Nepenthes alata. The sequence goes on from JAOVVI020010334.1 coordinate 9,172, forward strand.
AGAAGAATAAAACTTTTGATGACAAGGATATTCACAATTATAAATATATTAGTACAGTAGGCTATAATTGCCACCACAAGAAAAATTGTACCTGGTGGAGTGGCATTACATTTTTTGCACTGCACAAGAGAAAAATACATAATAAATATAAATGAGGAAAAATAACCTTCTAGATTGTGGAATATTGCTTACAGCAGACACTGGTTTTATAATATGTCCATACCTCTGTACGGGATGAATAATTATGGAAGCCACAGTTGCATATCCAATCACCATTGCGCCACCCTTTTGGAAGTGCAGAAAATGGATTTATACTGCTGGCATTGCTTCCACCTAGCGGCCAAATAGGTGCTGTTGCAACACCATACCGATCAGCCCCTCCAATAGACCAGCTAGAGCTAGGAAGAAGTGATGATTGGAGAGCGCCATTACCTACTACACCCACATTCATACTTTGTTGCAGTCCTCCTTGCCCTTGCACCCTAACAAAAGTTCCAGGTATTGCCATTGCAGGCATGGCTGCGACCTCCTTTGGTTGCCCACACTTTTTGCACTTCTCTCGTGATGCATAATTGTTGTTAGTGCAGCCTATCGATCCATCGCCACACACACCCAACCCAAAATGCACGAAGGATAGCACAAAGGAAGCCAACAATACGCACGCCACCCAGCCATCCAAAGCCAAAAACACACACACACAAATTTCACAACCCACTCAACCTAATATATGCAGAGCTCTAATAGGCATGCCAAAATGAAAAGCCACATTCATGAACCAAAAGCAAGAAATGGTGGTTGGTTCTACTATTCTTAAGGTTATATGCTAAATCAAGACAAATTCAATAATCAAGAAGAGCTGTTTCAAGAATGGATATCAACCAAGGGAATACTCAATATTAAACATATCTACATTATGTGTCCTATGCAACTACCTAACAAAGGTACACAAACATCAAAGCATTAGCATAGACAAAAGACTGATGACAGTGGATTCAGTCCTTGAATTTATGTTGTGGCTGACGCCAGTGATTCTGGTGCAGACTTACAGATGATTAAACCAGCATGATGAAACCAAGATGAAATGACACAGCAACTACAGACTACACTCTAGTCTATATTGATTCTCGCATGTGTTCAACCTAAATGAGGGTGAGTTGTCTCAATTCATCCTATCTTATCAGATTCAAGATGTGATACGGTTGTGAAGACAAACTTGACAGTTCCAATATGATTCCTTCTTGAAAAAAAATCAATCTGCTCTAATCTAAGTTTATTCTATTTTGATAGTTTATACAGTGCTATAACAAAGAACACCCAATGTAACTGCATGTGATCATGTTACACTAGTAATAGGTCTGACTGCTAATCTGACAGATGATCTGCTGCTTGGAATCATGAAATGACACGGTCACATACTGACATCTGAATGAAAATACAACAAAAAGCTTATAATCCAATTTTATACATTAGCTTTGCTTGAGAACATATTAAAGCAAACACTAAAATTGATGCCACCGAAAACAGACAAAAGGTCGCCCGTCTCTGAGTTCTTCCAAATTTCTAGCATAATTTTTTAATGGATTAGCAATATTTATGCTGACCAAGTTCATGATTCCCAGCAGTCAAATCCGGGCTGCAAACTGTTCTATTTATTTTAGCAGCAGACTTGTACCTGTCGGTACCTAGAATTATTTCTCATGAGATAGTCAAAAAGCAAGCTCGGTACATCAATAACTAATCGTCGACTGTTCTCTTCCAGCATAAAGTCTCGGCCTCGACCACAAAACCCTAAACCCAGCTTCGGTTGGTTCGTGCACTACAACAACACTAACAGACGACAAAAACTCCAAACGTGCAAAAATCAGATGACATTATCGATAAGAACCCCAAAGAGGAATTCGCAAATTAAGAAACCACATTCAAGAAAATTTTGGCACCAAACTGAATGTCAAAAAAAGGTGGCTTTCGAGGAAAGGAAAGAGAAGGAATATGGGGACCGAGAAGCTAACCGGTGCAGATCCAATCGCCTATTCGAGGCAGCCATTTAGAATCCGGAGGAGTTTTGGTATCGACGATAAGGCGCGGCTGCTTACACCTGTTGCAGAACGACCTAAAAGCGTAATTCCTGTTCTTACAGCCATTGCACTCCCAATCCCCTTCTCTCCCCTCCGCCATTAAATACTCTCTCTGCACAAACAATCGATTACTGAATTACGATGAGTGAAACCGGAATAGAGCGGCAATACCTCGAGTCACTTCGACCCTTGCGGCGCTAAAGGGAGAATTTACAAACCACAAGCGACTGCGAACGATCGTGTTGAGTTTACTGCATGCTCAAACCACTTTCCCACTGAACAGTTCAGGGCATATGGGCTTCCAAGGTCGTCCCCATTTCTTATATGGGATAACTGGTTTAACCCCAGCTAATTTGGGCTTCGTCGCTGCGACAAGTAAATATAAATTTAATCGTCTAAATATAATATTAAAAATTTTAAAATATATATTTTTAAAAAAATTATAATTATTAAATTTTTATTTAATAGCCTAACAAAGAAAAACATACTATCGTTTGATTTTATATTCTATAATTTAAAAGTGAAGTAAATGGACTATATCTTAAATATAAGTTGCATCTTCCCCTTAATATGCAGCAGTATATTATTTAATATATTAAAATAATATAATATATAAATATTTTTAAATTTTTTTAAAAATGTGAAATATTTATATGTTATGATGATGAAAAATAAAAAATATATATTTAGAAATAAAAGCAAGACCAAATGAGAAAGACTATATACTAAAGAAATGAAACTTATATTTTGAAAATATCTGTCCATCTTACATATTTATGTCAATTTTAAAAACATTATATGGCAATAGCTTTTGGGTCACTCCTCATTGCAAATGACCTTTATCATTAGACCCCGGCCATACATAAAGTTAAAAAATAATATTCTATTATGTTTTTTTTATAATATTATATATTTATGACATCAGCACCCAAGTAGCAAAATAAATATTGATTAGAAAATATAAGGAAAAAGTATAATTATTGTTGCGTCCTGTTACTCCGGCCGCCAAGTGATCAACGCCCGAGCGAAATTACGCGTTCCAAGACGGACGAAAAAACGCAATACAAAATAGAATGCGAAATAAAGAAGGAGACGAGAACTCTGAACGCGAGGTCTTTTATGTGAAAAACCTATTTTTTACTACAAATGGAAAAAACCACGATGACGGACGGGCGTCCGTGAGATTCCACTATTACAGAAGAGAAGTACAACTGGGCTCTTGGTGGTGCGATTTGTCACCACCGAGAATTACAAGTGTGAGGAACTTTATCTTTCTCTCTTCTTTTCTCCTCTTTCTCTTAGGAAATTGCTCTCAATATGAGCTCATAAAATGGTTTGCAGAATCCTCTATCTATTGCCTAGAGTGGGTATTTATAGAAAAAAATTTATACCGTTGGAAAAGGACACGTGGCACTGGCGTGTTAGGGACGCCTGCCACCTGCCCTGCTGGTGCGGTGTGTCAGGGACACCTGTCACCAGCTCTGTGGATGCGGCGCCTGCTCTGCAGATACGGCGTGTCAGGGATGCCAACCCGGCAGATACGGCGTGTCAGGAGCCGTTGAATCTTTCATGATGGCGCGTACTTCTTGGTCATAGTGAATCATTTGAGTTGGTATGCTCGGACATTTTGGTTACTTATGCGGAGACGTCAAGGCTGTCCTCGTCCGTTGAAAGCCCTCTGGGTCTTTTTCTAGTCCTCAGATTCGTTGGGCTAGGGTTCTCGAACATTTCTCGGGTTTCCTTGATGACGTCAGCCCATTGTTGTGGCATCCTTGTGCTCCTATAGGTTAAATGGTCCTCTCGGACCTTTGTTACTACTTGGGCTTCTTGGGCCAGCGTGTTTTCTTGGACCGCGGGTGTGTCTTTAGGCCTTCCTTTTGGG